>SSNR01001012.1:13030-29810 GCA_006937965.1 Callopanchax toddi
AACGCATGGCAGGGAAATGAAGCGTTTTGATTGGTTGTTGCTGGTCCCAGTCTTTTTAAAGCACAGAACTGTACCAGTATCAGAGCCAGACACAGCAGCTGGACCAGATCCAGGATCAGATCCAGACCCAGAACCTGGACTACAACCTAGATCAGGACTAGAACTGGGTCCATGCTCAGAACCTGACTATACCCAGAACCAGTACTAGAACCGAGTCTAGAACCAGGACTACAACCACAAATGGGTCCCAACCCAGAACCTAGGCCAGATCCAGGACCAGAACCAAAAACCAGAACCAGAACTGGGTCTAAGCCCAGGACCTTAGCCAGATCCAGGACCAGAACCAGGACTTGGGAGTGAACCAGAGATCCAGACCTTTTAGGCACAGAAATGGGGTGGGATCAGAGCCAGAAACAGCAGCTTGACCAGAATCTGACCTGAAACCAGTTCTAGACCCTGGACCAGGACCAGAGAAGACCCAGAACCAGATGCTAACATTAGCATTAGCATGCTAACATGCTAAATATAACTTTTGTGTAATAACATGCTAGTGCAAATTTTTTTACACTTTTAGCATGGCAACACATTATACCCAGTGTTAGCATGTTAGCATGCTAATGCTAGCACGTTAGCTTAAAATTGAGTTTTTGCACATTTCGCACGCAACCGAAAGGTTGAACCCAGACATATTATATATCAAATCGATCGGCTTCTTCCTGTGATGTCTGCTTGAAAATTTCATAGCGTTCCGATAAACTATGGTGAAGTTGTTCACAAAAAACTACGTCCAAAATCACGGTGACGGGGCTTAAACCATAGAATTTCTGCTAAAATGTACTAATGTTTTAAAGCCTGCTGTGTTGACACACTTTGACATAGAAACTTCATTCTTGTTTTAAAATAATCAGGGGACTTTGGACTACAAAATATTGAGGAACCATGTTGAAATCTTGTGCCATCTTTCTCTAATCACATTGCAAATCAATGCACCACACAACCACATTAAATGATTGAAGCTGACTCCATTTTAGATGGTTGACAGCTTCATGATTGGAGACACTTACACCTTGGAACCTTAAACTTATTCAGGTGTTCTCTGTATGTCCCTTACCAATTAACCTTCAAACAGTTTAGCTATGAATACATTTTAGCTCTGGTCTTTAGACATTTTCTGAGGTTTGAGCTGATTTTTCTAACGTCACCTTTTGATTGAGCTGTTTCTCTGTCAGTCTATTTAACTAACGCTTTGCTTTACAATTACCCATTTATATTTTAACTACCATTCTACATTACCTTAATGTCTTTCTTATATTTTACTGTTTAGATAATCTTCTACTATTTAGCAATTCTTTCTTAAGGTGTTGCTAGAATTTTGACTTTTTCTGCTGGTATAAACACTTTTGCAAGTTATTGCTTTTTGCCTTTTTTATTTTGCTAATTTTTAAGCAATCTTTTCATCTAAATTGCACTTGTTATACAAATTGCTACACCTACATTTCAACAAATCAGGTATTTTGAACTATTTAACTAAAATTACATTCTTTTAACCTTCTCTAAAATTCAAATATTTAAGATTCCACTCATTTGAGCTTCTTTCAGCTGGTTTTGGACAATTTCAGCTGTCTCTTTCAGCTTTCAGCATTCCAACTTTGCTTTTTCGCAGGAAAAGCATCTTTTCTAGTTATTATTATTATTATTATTCATTAGGCAAAAAAGTCAAAGGTACTGTTTATTGTGTTGTTACAGATAACCTTGGTGCCCACTCCAATGGAGGATTTGTGGAGAGCTTCTCAAGTGCACATGTTTGCAGGTTCTGTCTTGGATCCTAGTTTCAAGTAAGTGAAGTTAGAACTGGAGCATTTTACCCAAGAACCACACAAGAACACAGAGAGCATATATTAAGACAGCACAAGAAGATAATGGTCAATCGCACTGCTGTGGGGTAAAGGGACACTGCCCACTGACTGAAAAACTAAACTATTTTGATGTTTTGTCTGGCTACCCACCTGATTTGTTACATGACCTCTTTGAAGGTATTATACCTTTAGAATTATCACTGAATTCAATAAATTAAAGATTTCCCATACTGATGGGCAGATAAAACAGATGCACCACAACCAGTTCCAGTGACTTTTGCTGCAAGAAAAACTGTGATGCCCATGAAAGTTGGTCTTTGCTTTGCCTCCTTCACCTGATTGTTGGAGAAAGAATACCAGAGGGTGAACCAACATGGCAAGTCATTCTGAATCTTAAGGACATGCTGTAGTAGAACTTACCCTTTCTCCTATTCATACAGACTCAACTATTTGTTTCCTTGACAGCAAGATTTCTGAACATCAGCACAGATTCCAGAAGGCTTTTCCTCAGGACAAACTTATTCCTAAGCATCATTTCTTAGAGCAGTCATTCTCAAACTGTAGTACGCGTACCACTGGTGGTACGCGAGCACCCCCTGGTGGTACGTGGAGGACCCAACTCTTTTGTTTTTAATGAAATATTGGTGACTAAAATAGTTAACTTTTTTTTTCAATTAAGCGCTTGTAACGGGAGGTGGCCTAATTTGGGTATATTTTCACCACTATTAAAGTATTTTTAGGCACGCGCCTTCTGACCGCGCAGAGCGAATTAAAATCCCAGCGAGCAGCAGCTGTGTGTAATGACGGGATCTCGCCTCACCTTTTTCCGCTTATCTAGGTCCGGGTAGCGGGCCGGGAGCCCAGATCCCCCCACTCCCCAGCCTCCTCCTCCACCACCCAACTTGTCCAAACTGCCTCAACTGGTTCTAGATCAGCGGTTCTACTCCGAGTCTCCAAACTCCAAATGTCCAAACTCATCCTATCTCTAATAATCCCGGCCGCCCTGCAGAGGAAACTCATTTCAGCCGCTTGTATCCGCGATCTCGTTCTTTCAGTCATTACGCAAAGGCCCGGCGCCAGTGGGAGAGGGAAGAGGGGGCGTTTTACACACTTTGGGGGGCAGCCGGTCAGTGTTTGAGCGGGGGTGGGGGGATTGTCACCAAGGTGGTGCGCTTCCATCGGTCCGCGGCGCTCGCCCGGTCCAACTAATGAGTGCTCCTCTACCGTGGAGCGCAGCGGGACTAGAGCTGCGCACATAACGCACTTGGGTTCGGACCTGATCCTTCAAGCTGATCAATACATCAATTAAATTTATTTTATTCCGCCTTTCTGACCAAAATGAACCACATTGATTTTCCTGATTTGTTTGAAAACAGCTGATCTACAGGTTGCTTTGGTAACGAGGCGGCGTGGGGTGCGTGACAGCTGGAGGAGAGAGAGTGCAGACCCAGAAAACTACTTGAGGTTTGTTTTTTTGTAACGCGACAGCTGACAGTCTTCCTGTTAGTAAATAAAACTCAGAGATTTGGAAAAACTGACTTTTTGTGTGAAAGACCATTACAATATTGTTAAAATGAATGAAAAGTAAATAATGTTGAAAATGTCATTATCATATTTTTTTTATTAATAAGTGACAGATAAAAATGGATTATGACTGGATTTTTTTGTACCCTGTCAGTCAAATTATGAAAATGTCTAGCGAGACCTCTGATTCCAGTTAAAAACAGTCAAATTGTGCATTATTTAAAGGTCCAACATCATGGTGGTACTTGAAGATCCTACATAGGTTTTAGGTGGTACTCGGGTAAAAAAGTTTGAGAACCACTGTCTTAGAGCATTACCCAGAGCTGAAAAAGGCATTTGGTCCTCTTGTGTCTCTGTGGACTATGCGTTTTGAAGCTAAACACAGCTTTTTCAAGCGTGTAGTAAGGCATACACATAGCTTCCGAAACATACTCTTGCAGTGAAGCATCAGTTAATGATTGCATACTGTAGCGTGATCAATTACGCTATTCCTCTGTCATTTTGACCCCTTGACCATCACACAAACAACACTTCTCTTTTTGCCAATAACTTGGATTATAATGACTTTTCTTCATGCTTTAACCTCTGATAACCTGACTCAACATTCCTCCAGGTGTCCAGCTTAATTTTTCCTGAATATTCCATGGGACTCTTTTAGTAATAATAACCTTGAAGACTCTCTGGTGTCTCTTTCTTATGACACTGGTTAATCTACTGTTAAATGAATGCTCTTATTGTGATTATTTGCACATTCACCGACAGCATTATAAATGTGTTGATCCAGCTTCAGTATTATTTTTATATAAACCTCAAATCATACAGTTTACATATTTCTACTTCGCTAAGGTTAAATTAATGTTTACTACTTGAAGTAAATCATGACATGCATCATTGATGATGGTTCTGTGACTTTAATAGTCTGAGTCCATGACTTGGTAAAAACCCCTGATCCCATTGGCCATGTTTTAGAAGACTCATCTTGATTGGCTCCCCCCAAGATAGCGTCACCTTTTGCTTTATCTCGACTTCCTGAAGAAATCAGTTTTCAGACAGCCATTCTGAGACAAAACAGCTCACTGCACTCGCTACCAGTAACGCTATTCCAAGGAGTCTGCCTCCGCCTTATTGTGGGTCCAAGCCCCACTTCACGGCCAATATCTGCTTCTCCCTGAGAGTAAGACACGCCAGTCTTCCTCTCCTCGTCAGAATGGAGATGACTGCTCCAGCTTCGCCGAGCCAGAGATGGATCTGCTATTGTTGTATCTAGGGTGAATCCTTCCGCCCGAGGCGGCTTCGACCCCCGAAGGATTCCCGACCGACCGAGGGGGGTTCTCCACCTTCAACGCTGGTCCTACCTCCACCGGATCCAATCCACGGAATGACAGACAGTAAGACTCCCACCTTCTGGTAAACTGAGGATTCCTTGATAAGTTAACAACCCACGTAACTCATCCAAATTGCCCTTCGTAACTAAATTACCTTACGATAAAACCCCTAGTCTTAAACATCATAGAATCAGACCATTAAACTCATCATTAAAACCAACTTGAACACTTTAAATCGTTGTCACTAAGCTGAACCGTGCTACCTCTATGCTTATCTGAATGTAACTGTCCGTTAGTCCTTTTTATAGAATAAATGCTGCTAAAGTCTTTTATTCCAGTTTCAGTCTGCATCTGTCAATAAGGGTACATAATTACTCACTGTAATTCTCCAAGAACTTAGTTTTTCCTGCAATTTATTATTAGTCATAACTAAAGGTCGGACCGCAAAGATGCTCCGTTTAAAACCTGACATGAACTAAATAATCTTACAGCGGGTGTAACAATAAACAAAATCGTTTATATTACAATACCATCAACATGGCAGTAAATTTGTTAAACCATCTCTACAGGTAACCAAACTGTCCACAGTGAATTTGACTACTGAGGGAAGACATTAAGAAAGCACTGAAAGCAAAATTCCCCGGTGCGTCATTTGTCAAGATTGCAAACACATTGTGTTTCAATGGCACCAGTTACTCCACTGGAATGATCCTGGCGCATGGCTCAACAAGTGGTCTGCCAGATTTTGTCGGGTCGATGTCGGGTCTCTGGGTCCGGGCTGGATCTGCCCTGCTATGAGTGGCTGCTGGTGGGGCCCGAGGGCCCATCGCCATGGCCCCTTGGGTCTCTGGCAGGGCAGCTGCTGGGTAGCCCCCACATAGTGGTCCTTTTCATTTCCATCTCCGAGTTCGGTGGGATTCAAATGAAACCAAAAAAACATTTCTAATAAAAGATTTTGCCTTAAAATATACACTCACTGGTCACTTTATTGGGTACACCTGTCCAACTGCTCGTTAACGCAAATTACTAATCAGCCATGGTCAAGACCTTTCGCTGCAGTTCAAACCAAGCTTGAAGATGTGGAAGAAAGGTGCTTTAAATGACTTTACAAGTGGCATGGTTGTTGGTGCCAGACGGGCCTGTCTGAGTATTTCAGAAACTGCTGATCTTCCGGGATTGTCATGCACAAGCATCTCTAGCGTTTACAGAGAATGATTTGAAAAAGAGAAAACATCCAGTGAGCAGCTAGCCTAGTAAACTAGACCTTCAGTTCTGCTCTGCAGACTTTGGTCTAGCCACGCTCATTTGAACCTCAGCAGCTCACTGATTGGTCCGGTCAGTCTCGTACCGGGCCAATCACAGTGCTTTAATGGTTTGGTGGATGGGATTAGCTGATGACGGTAGAGGCAGAGTTCTGAGTCTGACTCAGAATTTAAACATGGCGGCAGCTTGGGATCTACGTTAGTTAGAAACGGCTTTGTCATCAACTTTAGACGATTTAGATTTGGGCTTTTCTTTAAGGCATGAACAAATAGGCAGTTAAGTCTTTTATTTTGAAAAAAGATTTATTGGCTTCTTTTTCGAAGGGAAGCGAATATCCTAAATGTAGATCGGCTGAGGTAGCTAGCGCCTTTCTCGCCTGGTACTGCTAGCTACCTCGGCCGAACTACATTTAGAATATTTGCTGACGGCACACAGTAAAAGTTTAATCTACCAGCTGGTTCTGGTTGTTGCTAAACGGCTCTGATTGGTCCTCGCGCTATCCAATAGCATGTGAACACAGTTTGATAGACAACTGCTAATCCCACCCCTAGGAATGAGTCATTTCAATGGGTCATAGTCAGACTATATCCACATATATAATCTGGTTTACCAGGCTAGTGAGCAGCAGTTCTCTGGGCGAAAATATCTTGTTGATGCTAGAGGTCAGAGGAGAATGGCCAGACTGGTTTGAGCTCATAGAAAGGCAACAGTAACTCAAATAACCACTCGTTACAACCAAGGTCTGCAGAAGAGCATCTCTGAACGCACGACACATTGAATCTTGAGGCAGATGGGCTACAGCAGCAGAAGACCACACTATTGTCAGCTAAGAACAGGAAACTGAGGCTACAATTCACACAGGCCCACCAAAATTGGAAAACGGAAGACTAGAAAAATGTTGTCTGGTCTGATGAATCTCGATGTCTGCTGCGACTTTCGGATGGTAGTGTCAGAATTTGGCCTCCCCAGGCATGCCACTCAGACATGGCTAAGACAGATACAGAAAAATCTAACTGTATAGCGCACATAACAGTGACAACAACTGTAAAAAACACATCGGGCAGAGAGGAAGAAGTCAGAAGGAGGACATAGAAAGCAGAGTCCAACCAACTGCTGCATTTATTCTTTCAAGCGGGGTTTGAGCTCTTCAAGGGTACCAGAAAAGATAATTGTGTTTTGAGTCCAGGCAGCGCCATGTTTCCTGATTCATGCAGTCAGACACATGCACCAGAGTTCATTTGCAGCCAGTCCTTCAAGACAACTACTTCATTGTGTAGCGTTGCCAAGTACGCTATAACCTCTGTCCTCTGTGACCATCACAAACAATAATCTATCTTTTTCCCAATAACTCAGATTATAATGACTCTTTATTATGTTTTAACCTGAATCAACATTCTTCCAAGGCTTGGGTCGTGCCGGAAGACTCCACAGGACTCTTTAGTTATAATAATAAAACTTAAAGACTTTTTGTGTCTCTTCCTAAAATGACACTTGAATCTACTACTTAGAAATGTCTTTAATATGATTAATGCATTTCCTTCCACAGTATTATGAATGTTGATCCAGCTTCAGAATTATTTCATATATTTACTTTGCTAAAGGTTAAAATCAATATGATTCATATTTACTTACTAAGGGGAACTATAGTTTTAAAGATCTGAGTCACGTGACTTGGTAGAGCCTCCCCCATAGGTCCACATCACCACTCAGTTCCATCTTAAGTCTCGCCACTCCCTGAGATGAGAGTGCTCAGTCTGCCTATACTGAGTCAAGACCGCTCAGCTGTCACCCTCTACACAGCTAAGCTATCTCCTAAGGTGCCGGCTCCCCGGAACGGGTACCCCAAACCCTGTGAGCCGATGACTGCTCTTTTCCCCTGAGGTCCAACACCACACATCCGCCTCTCTCCACGACATGGGAATAGTAGCCAATGCTCTGTTAGCTCAAAAGGCTAACCGCCAGCTAATCCAGACATGGCTCCACTGACGACCGCATCCATAGGACAACGGTCCCCGACGTCCACAGGCATCTGACCAGACCGAGGGGGAATTGTCCACCTCCACGTCGTCCCATCCGACTCTCCATCGGCGTCGATCCCGGAGCGGCGTACAGTGAGTCTCCACATTCTGGTAAAGCTGAAAGGCCTACTTTGATAAGCTCACTCACACTGTAGCTTATCCATCAGTAACTACTCCACTTAATTCTTAAACTAAATTAAGTTAAAATGCCCCTAGTCTATAATATCACAGACTCAGATCGTTAAAACTTCTTTTAAGATCAACTTAAGAACACTTTACCATTGTGTTGACAAAGCTTAATAGCCACCGCTACCTCTGCTCATCTGTTTATAACTGTATGTCCATCTCTCTTTTGATAATAAACTTGCAAAGTCTTATTCCAACTCAGACTTCCATTCGTCAATATTAAAATACATAATCTACTCACTGTAACATCTGCAGAACCTAGAGTTCCTGTAAACACTGGTAAGTGAAGGCTTCAAGCAACCAGGTCGCTTAAGACCAACAAAACTTACTAGTGATTCTATAGAAGTGTGTGCTAAATAAACTATCAAAGAGTTTATAAAACGCTACAATTGTCAATTGCACCTGCTAGCTCTTATTTTCCCGATAAATCAGGCCCAAGCAGATGCCAAAAAGGGTAAACCCTTTCATCCTCATTAATCTAAAATCACAGTCCTCCAGAAAGTCCCCCTCTCTGCTATTTTAACAAATCGCACACTGTCTGTGTCCATTGATTATTGCTAATTTTCCGAGCTCCTTTGAACCTAGGTAGTGACGTAAGCATGCACTGAAGTGAGTTACATAAAGGAGGAGGGTCAATAGTCTTCTACGAAGATTAAAGAAAGGAGGAGAGAAAAAAAGAGGAGGGATGAAGGAAAGTGATAAGTCAGTATTACTACAGGATGTTCTGTTCAGAGCAGCAGCACTCTGATGATGGAGACACAGGGAGGTGTTGAACTTTGTTTTCCTCATCTCCTCAACAGCTCATGCAAGAAGCCAACATTTCTGTGGTCTGAAGCTGCTATCATGAACTTCACACTATTCATCTCTCTGATAACTGTTTCTCTCAACCTGCTAATCATCATCTCAATCTCTCACTTCAGGTAAAACATTTTTATTCATTTGAACTTGTAGAAAACAAGCACATTAAATGAAATTAAAAGACATGATTAATGGGTAACTGATGTTTTTCTGTCTTCTTCCAGGCAGCTCCACACATCCACTAACATCCTCCTCCTCTCGCTGGCTGTATCTGACTTTCTGGTTGGTATCCTGCTGATGCCTTTGGAGACTTTTAAAAAGTCAACCTGCTGGATATTTGGGGACTTCATCTGTGTTTTATACAATTATTTGGTTGCTCTTATTATCAATGTTTCAACTGGAAACATAGTTCTCATATCAGTTGACCGCTATGTGGCTATTTGTGACCCTCTGCATTATCCTATCAGAGTTTCTAGAGCAAAGGTTTCCCTCTGTGTTTGTTTCTGTTGGCTGTGGAATGCTTTGTACAGTATTTTCTTTATAAAGGATGGGTTGATTGAACCAGGCAGGAGTAATTCCTGCATTGGTGAATGTATAATTTCTATAAGCTATGTTGCAGTAACTGTTGATTTCATTGTGAACTTCATATTTCCAGTTACAGTCATTGTAGTTTTGTATTTGAGAGTTTTTGTAGTGGCTGTGTCTCAGGCCCGTTTAATGCGCTCTCACATTACAGCTGCAACTTCTCAGCTTCCAGTGAACCTTGAAAAGAAAGAACAAAGGACAAAGAAATCTGAGTTGAAAGCAGCCAGGACTCTAGGTATTCTAATCCTAGCATATCTGATGTGTTATTGTCCATATTTTTGTTACACTTTTTTTGAAGGTAATTTAAATACAGACTCATCTGGACCAATCTTTTTCTTTGTCTTTCTCTTTTTTTTTAACTCCTGTCTAAACCCTCTGCTCTATGCTCTGTTTTATCCCTGGTTCAGAAAAGCGATTAAACTCATTGTGACTCTGCAGATCCTGCAGCCTGGATCCTGTGAAGCCAACATTCTCTAGAGAAGTTGTTTAATTGAAGAAAGAACACTGAGTTAAGCACGATGCAGAGTACTCAACCGGTTTTCTATTTACAGTGTGTTTATTGAGGGAAAATGTCACTTTAATTATCGCAAGATCAGTGCTCCTTCATTTATTGCAGAGATGCTTTCTTGTGTGGTTAATTTATTTGATTACTATTACAGTGCTTATTCCAGAGTGACTCCTCTTGATTCAATTACTAGATTGCATTATTTGTTTTTCTTTAAATTTTCATGTTTGTTTGATCTCTATTTATTGCATCAACAATTTGTTACACATTTTGTAAGACTCATACTTACAAAATACATAAGTAGCTCCAAATGATAATGCTCTGATCTCACTGGGCACTCCTTAACTGTGTGCCATCACATGACCCAGCTGTAACACTGGACATAATGACAAGTTAGATTTCTGTCCTGGCACTGATCTTACCAGGCCATTAAGTGCATGCTGCAGCTGATATACCACTTTAAATAAAATGCAAATTCTGTGTTTGCAAAAGTGCAAGTTTATCAACATATCATACCAGCCTGACACATCCTGTAGCAGGAGAATAGGGAAAAAACACACCTTGTTTCAGCACTGCAGATATGACAATGAGTGCTACTGGCCCTAATTCATTCAGGATGGATGAGTCTGTTTTTGTTAACATGACTCTTATCTGTGTTGAATTTGTGTTTTGAATTTCTGCTTTGTTATAAACTGAGGGTTTCTGGTCACCCTCCAGCTAGCTCTTCAGCACAGGATTTTAAAACTCCTGAAAACACTGTCTAGGCCTGCAGCCTGCCTGGTTAATTTACTTAGGGCCTTGAGGAACAGTGTGTGTGTGTGTGTGTGTGTGTGTGTGTGTGTGTGTGTGTGTGTGTGTGTGTGTTAGCTAAAAGTCAAAGTCCTATGTGTCACAGGGAATTTTGGCAGGGGCCCCAACCTGGTGGGATGGCGTGTCTGACCTCAGCGCTATATGTATTCTTCTTGTGGCAAACTGGACACCCAGCTGTATGCTACATGTGTTGTTTCACAGAGTAACAAAATGTTACACTTATTACCTGCAGGAACAGTTCTCCTCACAGAGTTGAACTTGAGACTCAGAGATGACTAGAGTATAAACGTAACAATAGAGATTTAGTAGTACATTCTTAAGTAACACAACATGGAATTTATAGTAATAAACCAGAAAACAAATGTGGAACTAAAATAAAAACCTTTTAATTTACTGTAAATTAATAAAATGAACAATTTGTTACACAGTGTATGAAGGATATGAATGCATGGATGTCACAAAATGTCTAACAAATGAATCAAGATAAAACAGAAATCCTTGTATTTGGTCCAAACACTCAGTCAGGAGAACAGTTTCCTGCTAATTGATTTGATTTGTAATGATATTTTGTTTGTTTAATTGATTTTATTTGTTTTATCATGTTTGATTCTGTCTTCTGTGAAGCACTTTGTGAGTTTTTTCTGTGAAAGGTGCTATATAAATAAACTTTACTTACTTACTTCTAATGAATGCCACCGGCTTCTTGTCAAATCCCTCTCATTTTAAGAGAGCTGCATCTATTTCTCTAAAGGGAGCATCAGTTTGCCCAGTAAATGACACCTCAAAGTTTGGGCTTTGTAACACTGATTCACAACATACGTAGAGCTTCCTGCACATCTTGAAATGCTTTGTCCTGTGCTTCTCCCCAAACCAGTTTTGTCTTTGTAGTACTGGTGAGGTCTGACAGTGTTGCAGCCTTCTCAGAAAAGTTCTGAATGAATAGTCAATACCAGCTCACCAGCCCAAGGAAAGACTTCACTTACATTTAGTGTACTCGGTCTCTCTCTCTTCTGGATTACCTCCACCTTATCCTGTACTGACTCATCAAGATTAAATTAAAGAGCCAGAGTTCCCAGCCTGGAGGGTTACCAGGGTCCCATCATGGAGCCAGGCCTAGGGTTAGGGACCATGAGTGAGCCCCTGGTGGCCAGGTTTGTGGCCCTGCTGGGCCTATAGCCCAAACTGGATACATGGGCTCATCCACCTGTGGACCCACAGCTTACAGGAGGTACATGAAGGGTCCGGTGCTATATGGATCAGGTGACAGACCAAGGCAGGAGCTTTGGCGGTCCCATCTCCGGACATGGCTACTGAAACATGGAACGTTATCTTTCTAGCAGGGATGGAGCTGGAGCTTGTGGAAGATGTCGAGCGGTATCAGCTAGTTAAAGTTGGGCTCACCTCAACACATAGCGTTGGCTCTGGAACCCAAGTCCTTGAGAGGAATTGGACTTTCTTTTGTGCTGGAGTTGCTCCAGGTGAAAGGCAGCGGGCTGTGGTGGGCTTTCTATTGGCCCCAAGACTCTCTGACTGTATGTTGAGGTTTTCTCTGGGGGCCGAAAGGGCAGCTTCCCTGTGCCTTCAGGTTAGTCAGCGTGTCCTGACTGTTTTGCTTATGCAACAAATAGCCGTTCAGAGAACCCACTCTTTTTGCAGTCCCTATGATGACTGCTGGATGGCGCTCTGACTGTGGACTCTATAGTCCTGCTAGGGGACTTCAACACTTACATATGCAATTACAGAATGACCTGGAGAGGTGTGATTTGGAGGAATGGCCCACCCAATCTGAACACGAGTGGTGTTCTGTTATTGGATTTGCAAGTCACTGTTTGGCCATAACGAACAAAATTTTCAAACATAAGGATGCCCATTGGTCTGCTGAGAACACCTGGCAGAAGAGCATGTCAAGATGGTCTTCAACTCCCACCTTTGGCAGAACTATCTCTGCAGAGGTGCACGAGCGCACCAGCTTGTTTTCTTCTGCGTCTCCTCTGTTTCACTTTGTTAGCTAAAACATGTAATAAATTTGCAGCAGATGCTAGAAAAATCTGCGATAGCTCCACAGGTGTGGTATTCTGTATGTTCCCAAGTTCTCTGGAATATGGGCATGCAGACACAAAGTTTACACACAAAAACAAACTAAATAGAGTGCACCAAAACACCATGGCAACCGTTCTCTGTGCCATATTGGTAGTCTATTGTAGCGTTTAGAATAACTAGTGGTTATTTTAGCTACACCCTATTCTAATAAATATTGGAAGCTAATTTTAGGATTATAATGAATAGTGATAAACTCATTTAACCCTGTATAATAGCTAATATTTATTGAAGGTATCTTTATGTTCTTTGAGTGAGGTACAGTGAATTGAATACCTTATTAATAATGTGAAGCTGAGACAGGATAAAGATTGAACAATCATTTAATTTGAAAAACCTAAGAACATAGACAGATAAAACAGTTTGAAAGTTTGATGTAAACACAATTAATATTCTTAAACATGTTGAGGATGTTTAAATATGGTTTTAATTGTGAGTTTTAACGGACCGTAGCATATGTTTTAATGACTAGGGAGGTTAGTTAATTTAGTTAACGTAATTGGGACTTTAAGAGTCAATTTAGGGCTATTTTTGGGTCCTCTCCTGTTTTTACTATATATCCATCCTCTTGGACAGATCATTAGTAGATGTCACAATGTCTCCTACCACCTTTATGCAGATGACATTCAGCTCAGGGACAGATCTGGGGGGGGGGGGCAGGGGGGCCCGTGCCCCCCTGACAACAAGCTTGGCCCTCATGTGGCCCCATGTTAAGTGCTTAGTGTTTTAGAATGTACCCCTTTAAAAAAGCAGCTGGCCCCTGCCTTAGCTTTATCAAGTAGCCTGCTTTACCAGGTCATGGGTAGTTACTGCACCTCGCTCCTGGATTGCGTCCGGCTGGTGGAGTTCGACGAGGAAGCGGAGATTCCCCCTCGGTCGATCTGGGGCCTGACAGGTATGGGGACCCGCCGGGCCAAGCGGAGAGCGTCCGTGGATGCGGACATCAGTGGGACCCATCGCTAGTTGGTTGATAGCTGGCTGTCTTACCCATTCTGGTTGGAATAGAGAGGCAGGTGGATGTTTCCTGCTCTCAGGGGTAAGAAGCTTCTTCGACTGCTACGGGGCTGGACCCGTTACCAGGACAGTCGGCATCAATAACCCACTGTGTAGCGAGTGACAGCGGGGTTGTCGTCTTCTCCGAGGCTGGCGGAGAACTGGATTCTTCCATGTCGAGCAGACAGCTGAGAGCTGTCAGTGAAACGTGGGCCAATCAGGAGACTCTAAACAAGACACGTGACTCAGGCTCTAAAGTCATACGTCACCTCCGTGTGAGGAGTGTGGAAGGTTTACTTATTTTTCCTTAGCAAGGTGGAAATAAGTAATAATACTGATTTAACCTTTTAGCAAAGTAACAATAATACTGAAGCTGGATCAAACATTCACAATGCTGTAAGAGAAAGTGCATTAATCATTTAAGACATTTCTGTAACAGATTAAGGTGTCATTTTAGGAAGAGACACCAAGAGTCTTTATTATTATTATTATTNACATGTTTGAACCAAAAAGCCCTTTATGGCCTTCAGCTGGTCCAGAACTCTGCAGCGAGGCTCCTCACTGGAGCAAACAGGAAAGATCACATCACTCCTATTCTGAGGTCTCTGATTGGTTACCTGTTAAATGTAGAGTTCATTTTAAAATCCTGACTCTAACTTTCAGGGCCCTACATGGTCAAGCTCCTCTTTATGTTACTGACCTGATAAAGACCTACGCTCCAACCCGAGTCCTCAGGTCCACAGACCAGAATCTCCTAACAGTTCCAACCCGAGTCCTCAGGTCCACAGACCAGAATCTCCTAACAGTTCCAACCCGAGTCCTCAGGTCCACAGACCAGAATCTCCTAACAGTTCCAACCCAAGTCCTCAGATCCACAGACCAGAATCTCCTAACAGTTCCAACCCGAGTCCTCAGGTCCACAGACCAGAATCTCCTAACAGTTCCAAGGACCAGATTTAAAAGTCCAGGAGATCGCTCCTTCCAGTCTGTTGCACCTCAACTTTGGAATGAACTTCCTTTGGTTTTACGCTGTATAGACAGTCTGGACTCCTTTAGTTTGACGCTGTATAGACAGTCTGGACTCCTTTAGTTTGACGCTGTATAGACAGTCTGGACTCCTTTAAAAAGCAGTTGAAGACCCAATTATTCAAAACTGCTTTTAAATAACTCTTTTATGTTCTCTTGTTGTTGTTTAATGATTTTGATTTGTAATGATATTTTGTTTTTTTTATTGATTTTATTTGTTTTTATCATGTTTGATTCTGTTTTCTCTGAAGCACTTTGTGATTTTTTTTGTGAAAGGTGCTATAGAAATAAACTTTACTTACTTACTTACTATTTTGAGTTGCTATTGAATTTGGATGGCTTAATTTAGTGTGGAAAAATTAAGCTTTATCAAAGCAAGCCTCTCAATCAGAAAGGGATTTCTTACTTTGGTGCTGAGGTCCAGTAGGGTCCGGCAGGAGGACGAGGCCCAGGCAAGCTGACGTGGAGGAGATCAATTCAGCAGGAGGCCGGCCTGACAGCCCTCGGATCCTTAGAAGTAAGAGGAGGATTTCAGGCGACATGCTGAAACCATTCCTGATCAGATTCCCCATTGGTTGGTTTAAAGAGAAAAGGCATTTCTCTGTGAGCCATCTTGAGAGTTTCTGCAAACTCTCCTGGACCGGCAGATAAGGATGTAGAGGCAGAGGTAGAGACACCCACACAAGCAGGTGTCTCTCGAGGCCTTGTTCAAAGCTGATGAGGGTTCAGCTCAGAGTAATTTGTACTGGAATTGAAGGTTAGTTTTGAGAATAAGTTATCTTAAGTTTAACCAATCAGAAGATATTAAGTGTACCAATAAAACATGAGTTAGTGGACTGGTGGACAGCTCTGATTGGTTAGGGGAACTGTGTGGGAGTTATCAAGTTCACATGTGACTTCAGCCCGTTAACACTCACATTATAAATGTGACTAAAAATCAGGGCCGGTTTTGGGCATAGGCTGATTAGGCTATTGCCTAGGGCGCCCTCTGCTGGAGAGGGCGCCAAATTGTCCCTTTAAAAAAATTATTTTTTATTTTTTTGACAAACTGCTGGACACACCATTCATCTCATGTAAAGAGCAAAGTAAGTCATAAATAAATACATAAACTACATAAAAAAGCACAACTTTTGCTGCATGAACTGTCAACGTGGCGCCCCATGGCTACCTGCTGCTGCCGCTGTGATCAGGTAAGATGGGGGAGAGGCGCGCTGCGCACACCCCTCCGTCCGGTTGTTTATTGATAATCAGTGTTGGGAGTAACGACTTCCAAAGGTTATTAATTACTGTAATGCATTGCTTTTTTCGGTAACACAGTAATATAAGGCATTACAGAAAAAAAGCTGTAATATTTTAACATCAATCACGCGTTACAGTGCACGTTTAACTCGGATTGAGGCGGTGGGTTCTTCAGAGGAGAAACGTCACTCAGCAAAAAATGTGGTCAGACAGAGCAGAGAGGAGTAAATCTGCAGCCAGTGAAACAAGTCCGGTTCTGTCCGGTCCGACACTCATGCGTGGTAAAGTTCTGAACTCGGTCCAGAGGGAAAACGCGGCCCGAGTCGTGCGCGCTCACGGCATCCAAGGCGCGTTAAGACATATGAGCGCATGCAGCGCTCCGTAAACTGAAGCGAGCGAACTGAGAAGTAGTTTCATGATAAAGAGTCACTCTGTTATTCACGTCAGAAGTTGGAGAGTTCACTCTCTCGCCCACTGAGCAGAGGAAACGCGCGTCATGCAGCGTCTGCTGCAGGAGGGAGGAGCAGACAGGTGGAGAAGAAGCACACAGGTGGA
>SSNR01001015.1:471-19545 GCA_006937965.1 Callopanchax toddi
TAAAAAAAAAAAAAAAAAAAAAAAAACCTTATCAAAACATGCACTGAAATCCATTTCCTCCTTTATTCAAACGTTTATCTGATGTTTATTAAAAAGCTCTGACCTTCTCCTGACTCTCCTCCTCTTCTCCTGCCATCGCCTCCTTTATTTGTACTCTTTCTGTTGAGTTTCTCTCTAAAAACAAGCCTCAAATTGAATTTTCGTAACGGCGTTGCATTTGCGCATGCGCGGTGACTGAAGCAGAAGTCCGGCTTTTTAAAGTCGCCGGAAACAAACGAGGATGGTGAATGTTTCGTTCCTACCTGATTCCGCCTGTTACCGGGATCTCTTAGCAGGTGATTCTGTCTCCATCCTTTTTTGCTGTTAATTATTTTTAAGCCCTCGTCCTCTTCTGATAGTTCAGGCTGATAAATGTATTTTACTTAATGACCCACAATACTATTATTTCAGAACCAATCAAGCTAATTATCTAAGTAAGATAAAATGAGGAAGACGTCAATTCTCCCTTATTTAAAGGAAACTAATGTTTACTAATATGCCATTTGTTCTATCAGTTAGAACCAATTTTCATAGAGATTGTAATATTGCAAATGGTTGACAACCTGACACCTTTAAATGGAGGCAAAATGTTCGTTCCCATACCGGGAGTCGAACCCGGGCCGCCTGGGTGAAAACCAGGAATCCTAACCGCTAGACCATATGGGAAGACATGACGTCAGGTGAAGAAACAATTGTATAAATGGAGAGAGAAACAATTCCTGTAGGTTTATTAGTCCTCTAATTTTCTTTTTTACGGCATAAATTTAACAGATCTCAGATGTTTCTTGAATCCCATTTGTAAATTAATAAATAAAAACTCATTGGTTAATGTAAAGAATTTGATCATTTATTGCCTTGTAATCTTTTTTTATTGTAAATTTATGACTTTTTCACATTAGAGAATATTCATTTTTCATACAAGTATTTAACATTACTGTCAAAATTTTTTAGATTAATTATTTTTCAAATAAATGTTTTTTTTCTGTTAATTTGTTTGATTTATCTATTTACTTTTTGATGTGTTGATGGCCTGTTGAAAATTGAATTTATTATAATTATAATTCTGAAATAAATATTTAGTAACAGCTGCTAATAAAATCAAACATGTGAAACAATGTTCTTATTGTCTTTTATTCGAGGTAAACTGTGTTTTGTAAATATTTTACTTTAGGAGTCTTAAATAAAGTTAAATGTAATAAATTGGACAAACAACCTCCGAACAACATTTTTATGTTTTGTTTTTTGAATAAACTAAATTTGCCTGGGTCGAATTTAACTTGAACTTGAATAATTTTGGGGTCAATCACCCATGGTAAAATACATTTTGGATAAAGAAGCCCCTTTTAGCTAATATTTTCCTAAGAGTTGATCAAATGTTGAATTTAGAGTCATAACTGTGTCAAATATATTAGATCAGGCTGATTCCTCTAGCATCAGTGATCCCACCTTTTTGGGACTCTTATCACAGTGTCCTTGAGCAGGGCACTGGTCCTAATCCTGACCGGAGTTTAACAGGATGTGGATGTGACTCAATGAGAGGTTAATCCCTGGGATAACTAAATGTTCCATCTTCAGAAAAACAGGTAACCAGTGCTGAAGCAGAGCCACCTCCAGGGTTTGATATAAAACCTGATCAGAGCTGCTCCCCTCATCAGACCACCTGCACTCACCTCACAGGTAAGTCACCAGCAGTCACTATTTCATGTCATCCTTCGTATCAGAAATCAGTATGAATATTTGTCTTGTGCATTTTGCTTTTCAGAGGATAGATTTAGGTGATAATTAAAACTGATAAAAGTCTGTTTGAATCTTTACAGGATGGGGACTCCGGTCAGTAAAGTGATGCTGAGTTTATTTCTAGGATCCTCTTCTTTCATCTGGCTTCTGACTCCAGCAGGTAAGAAAATAGTTTGTGCTTATTTGTCCTTTTTTGCACATTTTGATTAAAAACCCTTCATGTGGGAGACTTGGGTTCAAACCCCACCACCAGCCATGTGTTAAAGCATTCTTGGGCAAAATACAGAACCAACAACCTGCAGCCCACCGCTCCTCAAACATGACGATGGGCCAAAAGCAGACAACTATTTCCCTAAGGGGACGAATTATTAAAGGATAGATTATTATTGCTTGAGAAGAAATCCTACAAATCTTTATTTAAAAAAAAAAAGCTTAAAAATGATTTCTCATTAAGCTTGATGAGATAAATACAGATGTTTTTTAATCAAGCTGGAATGCTTCCCCCTCCAGTGGCGTTCCAGCTGCCGCTCTGCCAGCTGCTCAATCAGACCATTTCCCTGGAGAAGGAGGGCTGCTTCGGGTGTCACCCGGTGGAAACAACCATCTGCAGCGGACACTGCTTCACCAAAGTAGGTCGAACTGAAACAACAGGGGGAAAAAGAAGCCCGCTGTTTGGAAGGAGGTTCTTATGGGATCAGATTTGTGCCAAAACCATCAATAACAAATACAGTCACACCAAAAATATCAACATAAATCACCAAAAAAGAACATTTCAGAAGAAAAAGTGTCAAATTCTAAAGCTAAATAAACCAATTCATAAGTAAATATTTCTATTTCTATACAAAATATTTATTTTTACTTCTTAACTACTCACATTTTATTTATTTTGGGTTCTAACTAAATTCTGTGTTTCTCAGAACATTTAGGCTTTTATTCTGGAGGGGTATGTTTTGGTCCTGCTGCACCTTAAACCTCAAGCCAGACTCTATATATTGGATATATACTGTAGTCTGGCCACGATTCACTGAAACGACTCATTCATAGGGGCGGGATCAACGGTTGTCAATCAAACTGTCTTCACATGCTATTGGATAGCGGTAGGACCAATTAGAGCCGTTTAGCAACAACCGGTACCAGCTGGTAGATTAAACTTTTACCGTGTCCCCTTGGCAAAGCGGCCAATTAATCCCTTTTCAAAATAAAAGACCTAAGTGCCTCTATCTGTTCGCGTCTTAAAGAAAAGTCCAAATCTAAATCGTCTAAAGTTGATGACAAAGTCGTTTCAAACGAACACGGTTTCCAAGCTGCCGCCATGTTTAATTTCAGAGTCTGCCGTCATCGGCTAATTCCGCCCACCAAACCATTAGAGTGTTGTGATTGGCCCGGTACCAGACTGACTGGACCAATCAGTGGGCTGCTGAGGTTCCAATGGCGCGTGGCTAGACCAAAGTCTGCAGAGCAGAACTGAAGGTCTAGTTTACTACATCGCTACCTTGAACCCTTTTGAAAGAGAGTCTCAGTGGGAGGGGCTTTCCAGTGCTTCAGTCTCATTGGTTAGGAGGGTTTGAAGTAGGTTTCTCTATTCCTATGGCAAACAGCTCGAGCTACCTCTAAACTCTCATAACCAATTAGATCACAGCACTGAAAAGCCCCTCCCACTGAGACTTTCTTTCAAAAACAAAAATCTAGAGCAGAAGCAAACATGCCCTTCAGAATAAAAGCCTGAATGGTCTGAGAAACAGAATTAAGTGAAAATCAAAAAGTGAGTCTTTTTGGTTTCTTTATTTGGGTATATTTTGTGTGAAACTGTATTTTTTGGGTTCATCCTTTTGGCACAAATCTCCTCCCATAGATTCTACTGGAAAGAACTGACTGGATCATGTTAATGGTTGATGTTTAGAGTTACCGACCTGTCAGTCCTTTACTACCTTCCAGTACCCTGTCAGGACGATATGGTTCAGCAAAGTGTACCAGCACGTGTGCACGTACCAGGAAATCTACTACAAGACGTTGGAGCTTCCTAACTGTCTGCCTGGAGTCGACCCGATCGTCTCCTACCCCGTGGCTTCGAGCTGCCGCTGTGGCCGCTGTGACATGGATACGTCTGACTGCACCTTCGAGAGCCTGAAGCCCGACTTCTGCATGAACGACATTCCTTTTTACTACTAGTTAAACAGCAGATAAAAGTCAATAAACACATTAAACAATGCATATTATAAGTTCTATTTTGTAAAAATCCACATAATAGTTCAGGAAAGGAGTCTTCAACAGAAGGAATAAACTTTAAACTTACAGTAAATGTTTCCTTAGAAGTCTCTTCCAGGATAAAGTGAAGCTGAAGGAAACTTGATAACACTCCTCCTCAATGTTACAACATACAAATTGTTACACTTGATTTAAAACACCTTTTAGATTACCATGACCTGGATGACTGAGAACCTTCACCAGCATAACGTCAGAGGTCATAGTTCAGCAGTAAGAACCCCCCAGTTTGCTACATTGTAGCCACAGATCTGAAGCGGCCATACACAGGTGCCACCGGACCCACCAACAGGCATTGTGGGTAAAGTGTTGTGCCCAAGGACACAACAACAAAGTGACCCAGGCGGAGCGGGGATCAAACCAACAACCCTCCAGTATCAGGACAAACGTGAACAAACGAACAAAGGAGATGGGACAAAAATGGCGTCCATGGGAGAGTTCCAAGGCCAAAACCTCCCCACGAGGGCCAGTCTCGGGTGCTCTCAGAGACTTCTGGGAAAATATTGTCAAATCAGGGAAGAGTCATCATAGATGCAGTGTTTAATGTCATAGAAACCGCAGAAAAACATTTTTCAAGATGTCGTTTTATTTGGTAAAATTTGGCTCGGTAGCAAATCTGAGAGGAACTAACTCACAAGGAAGTGCAGCTACAACCAAAGCATGTTTGTAGAAACTGAAAGTGATGGTCAGATAAGATGTCTGCAGCTGCAAATTTAAATTTTAAATTAAATTTTAAATTTCAAGTATTTCATTGAGTTTCCTGTAAAGATTGAACCTGTTAATGGTTGAGCTTCATTAAGTGTTTTTAGTTTTCTGCTTTATGCTACACCTGATTAAAGGGTGCACCCACACAGTGAGCTAAACAGCAAGAAAGTAATCTTTATTTAAAAAAATACTTTAATAAAACATGAACTAAATTGACATCAAGTGTTGAGAAAACCTGCAGGCAGCAGGCTTTGCTAATGAACACAGTAAATAGTAGGAGTGGCAGCAGAAGAAGAGTTGAACGCTGTAAAATGTGATCTACGGACGATCCATTCTACAAACGATGCTGTTACGAAATAAATCATCATCCTTTGGCCCCAAAGCATCCTGGTACCAGGTATGGACGTTTACATCATTACACCCCCATCAGGTCCCTGAGGTCCTCAGACCAAGGCCTGATTCTTGTCCCCAAATCAGACTGAAAACTAAAGGAGACTCTGAAACTCTTCCTCTGACACTGAGATCAGTGACTTTGTGGTTTCTTTTAAAAGTCGGGGTAAAACTCATCTTTTTAAATCTGTTTATGTTTAATTGTGACCTGTGTTTTAATGTATCGAGCTTTTAATGTGTCCCGTGAAGCACTTTGTGATTTTTATCATGAAAGGTGCTAAATAAATAAAGTTTGAGTTACTATGTTAAGAAATGTACGGAGCCCCTTAGGGGACGTGGAAGAAATTTTATTTAGAAGTAGTATCTGGTGCGCACCAGATACTATCTCGTGCACACCAGATACTATCTGCGCACCAGATACTACTTCTAAATAAAATTCCATCCACATCCCCTAAGGGGCTCCGTAGAAATGTACTGAGGATTTGACTTGGAAGTGACGTCACATTCAAGATAACAACAGCAAGAAGATGTGTTTAAATCTAAAACAGAAAATGGAAAAACCAAAACAACTCAAACCAATGAGTGAAAGGTCAACAAAGGACAACCAAGAACATCAAACTCTAGACTAGTGAACTGGACCGTCAGGTCTGCTCTGCAGACTTTGGTCTAGTCAGTCTGGTACCGGGCCAATCACAACGCTCTAATGCTTTGGTGGGCGGGATTAGCCAATGACGGCAGAGCTCCGACTCTGAATTTAAACATGGCGGCAGCTCGGGAACTGCATGCATTTGAAACGTCTTTATTATCAACTTTGGACGATTTAGATTTGGACTTTTCTCTAAGACGTGAACAGATAGAGGAACTTAAGGCTTTTATTTTGAAAGAGGATTTATTGGCCGCTTTGCCGACAGGATACGGTAAAAGTTTAATCCACCAGCTGGTTCCTGTTGTTGCTAAACGGCTCTGATTGGTCCTAGTGCTATCCAATAGCATGTGAAGACGGTTTGATTGACAACTGTCGATCCCGCCCCTATGAATGAGTCATTTCAGTGAAACCATCATACCGGTGGTTGAAGACATCATTTGCACTGGACTCCTTTTGGCTCCTCTGGCTGTCGTTGCAGTTCTTTTTCTGGTGCGTACAATAAAATCAAGACTTACCTGTAAATGATTAGTTTTTTGCCTCAGTGGAGGCCTTTTTAAATCCCACCCACTGTTTTCAGTAAAACCCTCTGCTTTGCAGATACTTTTGTATGCTGATGAAATAGAGATTTGCAATCCTCTTGGGTCACATTTATTACGCTTTAGGAAACATAGACCCCAAGTTTAGGTCAAAGCCTGCTGCAATCAGACTCCTTGCTAAAGATGACATTACTGTAACAAGTGCGGTGTTGATTTGGTTTTACAAAGAATTGATGACAACTTGCTTTATAATGGTGTCAAAATTCAAACACAGAGTGGTGAAATGGATTTACTTGGTAGTCTCAGTTTGTGGTGACACACTTGCCCAACTTGAGCTTGCTGGTTTCAAGGAAGAAGTTGGTTTAAGTGTAGGCTACCGCTTTGAGGAAATGCAAACTAATTTTAATGAGCTAAGTTTGACTAAAAGGACAAGGGAAGAACATATTAAACAGTGCTGTGAAATAGAACATACTTCTTGAAAAAACCACCGATAGAATAAATAGAAGGAGCAAGCTGATTGGTTTCCCAGCCTTTGACCTCATTCAGTAAACTCCACAGGATATAATGCACGTCCTTCTTGAGGGTGTTGCACCAATGGAAACAGTGAGTGTTAAAATACCTTGTTCTCTCTGGACAGATGGAGATGGATGTGTTTAATTCAGCCATGCAGAGTTTTCCTTTGTCATCAATAGACATACGTGACAAACCCAGCCCTAACAGTGTTACTTTGGCATCAAATGACAATAAACTTAAACAGTCCTCAGGGCAAATGCTGATATTGTTGAAGATCATTCCTTTTCTACTCAATATTATAGAAAAAAAATGATTATGTTCAATTTGTTTTGCCCTATAGTTATAGTCCAGATACGTTTTGCCTCTGTTTTGTCTGTGCATTGTGTTTTGAGACCAAAAAATATGATTGAACAACATTTGAAACAGTTTAAGTAACAAGAACAATGTAATACCTTAGCAACATTACTGTACATGTTGCACCTCCCTGCTCAAATTCTTTATTTGGGGCCTTTGATAAGGCACATGTGCACGAGATTTGAATCAAAACTAGAGGTGGGCATAGATTATTTTTTTATATCTAGATTAATCTCACTCTAATCTTGAAATTAATCTAGATTACACACTGAAGCAAAGCTGCTTTATTTACTATCACCATTGTTTCCCTGCAGGCCAGAAAAGACCACGGAGCTCCAGTCTACATCATCAACCTCCTGATCTCTGATGTCATTCGGCTCTGCTGCCTGGCTGCGGTGAATATCACTTCATCATAGATTACATCCACACTTTTGGTTTGATGGCCAGCGTTGGATTCATGGTGTGCATCTCCCTGGAGCGGTAACTCTCTGTTTATTCATGTCGTTTCTGTTCCTGATCAGTTGATTGGTAGAAAGTCTGATTCTGATTGGTCTGTTTCCATTACAGATATCTGGTCGTCACCAAGCCTCTGTGGTACAGATTCAGACGAGACATCAAGGTGTCTCTTGGGGTCTGTGTCGTGATCTGGACTCTCCCACTGGTTTATGTTCTTCCTCTTCATTTCAGTGTTAGTTTTCAGCTCAGTGCCATTGTGTCTGCTGTCTTCCTCCTCCTTCCTCTCCTTCTGTTCATATTCTTCCTGGTTGGGACCCTTAAAGCCCTGTCTGCAGCTCGCAGTGTTCCTGATAATGAAAAACAAAGAATTGCGGCCATTTTGGTTTCTGTGCCGCTTATTTATACACTGCTGATCCTCCCCAGTGCCATTTGGAGTCTGGTAGAGGAAGCTAGAAACAACAAGATTTTCAGCAATGTGGCTCTGATTTGCCTTGACCTCAGTCCTCTTGCAGACTTAAAGTGCCCATGGCATCGTTTTCCATGTTTTCTGACTTATCTATCATGTTGCAACGTTGAGTTCTCACCTTAAACCTGCCAGAAAGAGCAAAAAACGGCGTCCATCTGTCTCCTAGTCCAGCCAGTGAGAAGCTCTTCCAGATTTCAGACCCAGGTTTCAAACCGTTTTTTTCACTCCAGCCCGCTATGAGGTCATAGTGATCCGGACTTGCTTATATGGTAAATTCTCCGCCCACATGCACGTTCACGACACCTGGAGCGAGGAGAACGCCAGTGCTTCTGCCGCCATTGACCATAGACCGTGTAGTGTTTAGTTTCAGTTTAGTTTCTTTTTCATGTGAC
This sequence comes from Callopanchax toddi, assembly GCA_006937965.1. NCBI lineage: Eukaryota > Metazoa > Chordata > Actinopteri > Cyprinodontiformes > Nothobranchiidae > Callopanchax > Callopanchax toddi. Next base: position 8,968 of record SSNR01001015.1, read on the forward strand.
AGCACTGCCCCCTACTGGGCACTGCCCCCTGCTGCAGCAGAAGTGTCAGGCTGCCAAATAAGGAGAAACCCAGCAGAACCGGAAGGCGGCGCTTTCTTCTGATCTCTGAGTTGCTCGTTAGGAAATAATTACAGCGTATTTTGAGTTATAATGGTGCAACGCTAATCTAGAGGCATCAAAGATTACATCTGTTTAATATAAAGTGATTTAAATATGGAGTCACGGGCACTTTAACTTTGTATCTTTTCATTAGGAAAGGAGCCATAGACAAGCTCTCAAAATCTCTCTGCTGTAAAAAGTCTAACAGACAGGAAACTGAAAACACCAACAATGAAGTCTAATATGAGTCATGCACTGAAGCAGTTTAAGTTTCACGTGTGCTGCTGAGGCTGATGTTTTCTTCTTTTTATTTAAACCAAATCATGATGTGGTCATTGATCCTAAAACTGATCGCTTCTTCTTGTCCTGTGTGATGATTTTGGGTCGTTTCCCCCCCAAAATTGTATAAATAATTTAGAACAAAATCAATAAATTCTATTCAAATTCAATGAAACACCTGGGGCCTCATTTATAAAACCTGCTTAAGCTAAAAATGGACCTGAACGTTGCATACCAATAACATTGGGATTTGTTAAAAAAAAAAAAAGACAAATGTAACTTCTTTATGCAAACATTTTTGTACTTTGCATAAACACATTTTGGAGATCAGAGCTGGAGGTCAGAGCTTTAACACTCGATATGCTGTTGAGACGTGTTTTAACCTGACTGGATGAAAAAAGTGCCACAAAAACAAAAATTTCTTCTACCAAGAAAATACATTTAATTATGTTAAAACTGTTCTGATGTTAAAAATTAAATTAAAAATGTCTTCAAAAGAACAAGACTAAAACATTTAGAGTGACTTTTAGAGGAGACATCTATGAGATAATCTGCTCAGATCCTGTTTCCTGTTGGTTAACTCATTTTTAAGCAACGCGTTGTCATTTCTGAGGTTTTTCCTGTCACGTCAGATCAAGTTCATCAGAAACCAAAGAAGTCTTTTATACGCTGCAGACCTCTGAGAGGAGAAGGCTGAAACACGGTGTCGTCTTTAAACTTATGAAGGTAAATGTTGTTTTTGTATATATTAGGTGTGAAACATGCAAAATAATTGAGATACTGACTGGATCCATCTGGTGATTTTCATCTTCTGTCCTGCTACAAAACCTAAAGAAGCTCAGGTCAGAGCGTAAATACTTTGACGCCATTCAGGACTCTGATGGTGACGGTGGTCTTCACTTCTGGACCAGAAACCAGATCTCAGAGTCTCCATTTGATCAGTTCCTGCTACTTCAGCACCAGTGGAGCGGGTTTATAGTGGAGGAGGCATCATAGAGACCTCACAGAACACGTCTAGGTCACAAAATGCTTCTAATCATTTTCAGGTTGGGTTTTCTCTGCTTCACCATGTGAAAGTTGACTAACTGGTTTAAATCAGAGTCTCAGTTTTGTTGGTTTGTTCCTTATACACCAGCACTAACTGGTTACTGTTGACGACGTCATGTCAGCCTCATAAAAATGTCTTTATATTTAAATAATTCATATAGTCAATATGGCTAATACAATAAGGCTTATGGATCATATTCAGACCAGTTAAAACACTGTGTAAATTGCCAGTCAGTGACTGAGTCATAATTTAGCAGCAGTGAGGTGATTTTACACTATTTTTCATACTGTCCCTGTAGTCAACCTTTTAAAAGTAAAATGGAAGTTTAAAGTATTGTCCTCTGTCACTAATTATTGATTGAACATATTTGTGTTTTTTTTCTAAAGGATTAATATCCTCAGGCTTATTATATTCACACCAATAATCTTGAAAAAGGTCTCCCATTAGTTTGGTCTCGGACCCCTTTGGTCTTGACAGTTTTTGCATGCTTTCTGGTTTGCATGTGTTTTTGCTTTTTGCATGCTTTTTGTTTTGCATGTGCTTTGGGTTTTGCATGTTTTCTGATTTGCATGTGTTTTGGGTTTTTGCATGTGTTTTTGTTATTTTGCATGTGTTTTCTGTTTTGCATGTGTTTTGTCTCTAGGGGCCACCGTAGAAAACACCTTGAAAAATAAACATGATGTTTGAATTTTCACTGTTTTTTTTAACAATTGCAGTATTTTAACATAACCTAAGTACTGTTGAATAATAATTTTAAATTAGTATTCTTTAATTTACTGTTTATTTTTCAAGATTTTTTAAATTAACTAGTAGTGCTAATGTTTGTTGTAATTTCACCATATTGTGACAAGAGGACGACAAATTTCCTTATACTGTCGTCAGTGCTCGGCCGTACTGACAAACTTCTCTGTGGTTGTGAGAAAAGCCTATTTTGCAGTTTGTTGTAATGTCACTATTTCACCACAAGAGGGCACCATCTGATTGTTTTTTAGTTTGTTGCTATGTCACTATTTCACCACAAGAGGGCAACATCTGATTGTAAGAAAAGCTTGTTTTTTAGTTTGTTGTAATGTCACTATTTCACCACAAGAGGGCAACATCTGAGGGCAACATCTGATTGTAAGAAAAGCTTGTTTTTTGTTTGTTGCAATGTCACTATTTCACCACAAGAGGGCAACATCTGATTGTAAGAAAAGCTTGTTTTTTGTTTGTTGCAATGTCACTATTTCACCACAAGAGGGCAACATCTGATTGTAAGAAAAGCTTGTTTTAAGTTTGTTGTAATGTCACTATTTCACCACAAGAGGGCAACATCTGATTGTAAGAAAAGCTTGTTTTAAGTTTGTTGTAATGTCACTATTTCACCACAAGAGGGCAACATCTGATTGTAAGGAAAGCAAGTTTTTAGTTTGTTGTAATGTCATTATTTCACCACAAGAGGGCCACATTTGATTGTAAGAAAAGCTTGTTTTTAGTTTGTTGTAATGTCACTATTTAACCACAAGAGGGCAACATCTGATTGTAAGAAAAGCTTGTTTTTAGTTTGTTGTAATGTCACTATTTCACCACAAGAGGGCAACATCTGACTGTAAGAAAAGCTTGTTTTTAGTTTGTTGTAATGTCACTATTTAACCACAAGAGGGCAACATCTGACTGTAAGAAAAGCTTGTTTTTAGTTTGTTGTAATGTCACTAAATCACCACAAGAGAGCGGCAGCTGTCCAGCGAAAGCAGAAGCCAAAGATCATACAATCACAAGATGTTTCACTGCTTCTAGCGTTTGTCCTCACTTGAACAGCTGGTCTGTTCTTTAAAAGTGAGCTTCACCTTTGCCCAAAACAAACTCAAAAACAAGATGATAATAATGTATTTTTTCTAATGTTTGAAGAAATTATAATATTGGTTTGAGATTTTTTTTAATTATTATTTTTTTTAAATAAGATTCTGTTTTTTTTTAAACTAAAGACACTGCACTTGTGTACAGTATTAGGTACTGCTTTTAGTTTTTTTGCAACATTTATGAAAACAAAAATGTGTTTGTTTTGTTGTTTTTGGCCATTTAGACTTTCATTATTTGAATCATAACTAAATCCATAAAAGCATGTCTAATTTTAAGTTTGTGACTTCTATTTGTTGCTATAGATTTAAAAAAATACCTTATTTTCCCCTCATTAATTCTTCATATACAAAATAAAATTCTGAAAATTGCTTTTATTTTGGTTTTTGCATTTTGCCTCTGAAGCAAAAATTCAAATACCAAAAAGTACACTGACCCCCAAAGTCTCTTTTCCCAGAACAAATACAAATTTTAATGTGATTACATATTAGTGTGTCACATGATTATCCTGCGATTGGGAAAGCAGCTTTCACCGGCTTCACCATCCTGTATTTATTATTGAACAGGCCTTTGGATAACCACATAAAGTGGGATGAGATATCCACGACTAAACAGCTCTGTAGATTCACCTTTATAAAATCCTAAGGGGCTAAGAGTTGAATTCAACCAACCATTCCTGCTCTTTCTTTAATGCTATGAGTTTATTTTGTCACAGTTGTTAATGGATCAACACTGACTAATGTTCTGTAAAAGCTTCAGTTTACTGAACCTTGTTACAAATGTTTTTGACATTAAACTTCATCAAATTTGCCTCGTCAGATTTTCTGCTGAGTGATGGACGACGTCTACACCAACCACTCTGATAACTTCAGTGAGTCAGAACACAGCAGCAACAATGACACCAGAATAACAACCGTGGCACTTGTGTTTGATTACATCGTCATTTTCACTGGACTTCCTCTGGCTCTTCTGGCTATCGTTGCAGTTTTCTTTCTGGTGCGTACAATGACATTAAGATTGACCAACTTCTCTTTAGACTGTAAATGTGTCTCACCACATGTATTTACATGACATGCACATTAAAATCACCTATAATATAACTTCCACACTGAAGCAAAGCTGTTTTATTTACTATCGCCATTGTTTCCCTGCAGGCCAGAAAAGACCACGGAGCTCCAGTCTACATCATCAACCTCCTGATCTCTGACCTCATTCAGCTCTGCTGCAAGGTTGTATGGAGGACAGGAAAGGATCAGTACATCATAGATTACATCTACACTTTTGGTTTGATGGCCAGCATTGGATTCATGGTGTGCATCTCCCTGGAGCGGTAACTCTCTGTTTATTCATGACGTTTCTGATCAGCTGATTGGTAGAAAGTCTGATTCTGATTGGTCTGTTTCCATTACAGATATCTGATCGTCACCAAGCCTCTGTGGTACAGATTCAGACGAGACTTCAGGATCACTGTGCTGGTCTGTGTCGTGGTCTGGACTCTCCCACTGGTTTATATCCTCCCTCAGTGTTTCAACGTTGATTTTCAGATTGTAGAAACTGTGTTAGCTGTCTTCCACCTCCTTCCTCTTCCTCTGTTCATATTCTTCCTGGTTGGGACCCTTAAAGCCCTGTCTGCCGCTCGCAGTGTTCATGATGATGAAAAACAAAGAATAGTGGCCATTCTGGTTGCTGTGCTGCTGATTTATATACTGCTGTTCTTCCCCAGGATCATTTGGAGTCTGGTAACGGAAACCAAAAACAACAACCTTTTCTTCAATCTGACTATGATTTGCCTTGGCCTCAGTCCTCTTGCAGACTTAACTTTGTATCTTTTCATTAGGAAAGGAGCCATAGACAACCTCTTAAAATCTCTCTGCTGTAAAATGTCTAACAGACAGGAAACTGAAAACACCAACAATGAAGTCATTTCTGGGTCATGCACTGAAGCAGTTTAAGTTTCACTTGTGCTGCTGAGGCTGATCTAAAACAAATCTAAACCAAAAGTCAAGGATGACCTCAGGATGTGGTTATTGATCCTAAAGCTGATCACTTCTTCTTGTATCGTGTGAGGATTTTGGGTTGTAAAAAAGGTTTAAAAATATAAATTAATTACATAGTGCGCCTTTAAGGATCTTTGCTAAATGTCCAAGGTTTTTAAACCTGTTTTATTTGCAGATGACATCAATATATTCTGCTCTGGTAGTGATTTACAATCACTAATAAAGGAGATCAACATAGAAAATTTCCACTATACAAAATATATTGTTTGGCAACAATGGAACTAAGACCATTACAAATTCAACTTAATGGGGTTAATATAGACAGGGTTAGGGAAATCAGATTCTAACAAATTATTTAAAAGTCGCATACAGAACATATAAAAATTAAAGTATCAATAAAGTTAGATTTATTAAATAAAGACAAACAGGTTCTGGATTAGAAAGAAGTTATTAAATCTCTGGAAACTCAAACCTGTTCTTCACATAATAATCTGTTCTTGGCACATTGTTTTTATTATTTGTTTTTCTGTGTTAGTACATTTAAGGTCTTTTGAAAAAGTCCTTTAAAGTTGATCCTGTTTGTATTCAAGCTTTGTGCATTGATATATTTAGTTTTCCACTGATACTCTGCTGTATGTTTTTGTAACAAACTGTATTTTTGTATGATGACCTGAACAGGTCTGACCTTTAAAATGTGACTGCGTGTCTCAGAGTGACTTACCTGCATAAATGAAGGTGATGGATGAATGAGTGAAAATCTCTAGTAAAAGATTTTGACAGAAGGCGTCTGAAAATCTTGTGAAACTTATTAAATAATTTCCCAATAAAAAAATGACCAAGGCTCGACTTTAGTTTTTTATTTGGTCCTTCATGACACTGATTAGGACCCTGCTGGTCTGGAACCTGAATAAACCTGACCTCTTCCGCCCCCTTGTGGACGACCAGGAGAAGAGCACATGGGATCAGACAGAGCACAACGTTTATTTATCAACAATTTATAGCAGAAAAAACTTTATGAAGAAATAAATGATTACAGAATTTATTACAGCTCAGTTATCTCCAGGAGCAGTCCTGTAGCTGTATGTTGGATATTATTTTAATATCATTTAAAATGTCAAACTTTATTTACAACATAATTAAACTTGATTTTGTCTTTGTTCTGTCAGTATTGTAAGTAAAGCTTACAGTAGAATTCCCCTTCAGAATTGACAAACACTGAGGAAGCGGTTCTTCTCATTTTTCCTTCGACCTTAGCTTAGTAAACAAGAACGGCAGTTTATCCACAGGTCTGGCAGCCAGGCTCAAATATCTAGAGCCAATCAGAAGTGAGGGCTGTGCATATCATTAATACTAATGAGAATCCTGCTGTCTCAAACTCAGGTCTGAAACAGCAAACTTCTAAAGCTTATAATAGAAGCATCAACGCTTTTTTCTTTATAAAACGTACACAGATAGCATTGAATTACACTAGAGAACAAAGCAAAACTATATAAAAAACGAGTAAACCAAACCTTTAAGTTTGATTTGCACACTCAAGGTCTCTGGGCGGGACCTTTAGGGAGCAAAGACAAAGTGGTCAGTTGTGATGGAACTGGTGGATCATGAGACACAAGTGATGGTGGGAGACAAGCAGGCCAGGGTCCTGCTGCATCTGGGAGACCTCAGGGTCACTGAAGTCTACCTCAGCTGCAGGTAGGGACACCGGGTCAGGCGGTGGCGTGGCCTGGACACAAGTCAACGCAAACACACTTGGAACAAACACGGATGGTGAACACCTATCTGAGGGAGGACCAGGGTGACCCCAGGGGTCGCACCTGTCCACAGCAAAGCAACTAGCGTCAAGGTCAGGAGGAAGCTCCATGGGCAGAGGTTTCTCCAACTGCGCCCTGAGTTCCATCCATTCAACATCGAGCATAGGCTTAAAGCGATCCATCAGGTCGTTACCAAAGATGAAAGGAGAAGACTGAAGGTCAGACACAAACACGGGGTGTGTCGGTGTCATCGGACCGATTGACAGTTCAATAAGAGACACAAACGACAAGGTCGTTTCGTAAGTAGCAAATGAAGAAATGTTCACAGCACAAGGGACAAGTTTCAGGCCTCGACTACTGACAGCAGAGGCTTGACAGAAAAGAGAACGAGACATGAGAGTCACGTCTGAACCAGAGTCGACAAGAGCGTCTCTAGGGAACACCTTTTCAAGAGTTATAGGCACATAAGTCTTTCAACTTGGGCTTTTTTCAGGTAGAGGATCAGAACCATCTGGCCCGTCGTCTGGCGGGGAGGAGGTGTCTGGACTCCGATGGACCACAGAGATTGTACACACCGATGGTGGGACCCCAGGTCCCTGAGGTGGACTAGGAAGAGAAGCTGGCGGAGCAGATGCAGCACCACGGGAGGTGGAGCTGATTGTAGGCTCTTCAGGAGCAGGTGAACACACTGCATCCTGTACACCAGAAGATGGAGGAAAGACAAGAGACCTTTCCTCAGTCATGTCATCGAGCACAGAGAGAAGACACTCTGCTAAAGTGGACCTCAGAGGCACCAACGTTCAGAACGTGGGCTTCTTTTAGTACTCTTTGACTTTTTAATAATGGAGGAGTCTTTGAACCATCCTGGACCGTGACTGGGGAAGAGCGCTTCAGAGCAGCTCGAGTCTCGTGTCTAGATGTGACTTCTAAGACCAAAGGAAGAGTGTTGACACATGCAGCCAGACCTGCATATGTCAACACTCCTCCTTTGGTCTCTGAGCTGATGTCCCTAACACAGGATCAGCAAACGTGTGTCACTCTTCCAAAAACAAGAGCAAGACTATCATAGTGGTGTGTATAGATTATTTTTTAAAATCTAGATGAAAATGGCTCATTTGAATTCTGCCAAAAGGTTCATAATACCGGTATGTGTGTGAATGAGCATGAGGCTGAAGAATGGTGATGCTTCAAGTCTAGAGTTTAGTAACAGCTGATCCACTGTTTAGATCAGCTGTTACTAAACTAACAAGAAATACTAAACCTGTCAGAACTTCCCTCAGAAACCCAGACCTGAGTCACAAACCAGAACCACCAGATGAGCTCTGAGCTCATTTTAACCTCTGATGGTTGATCAGGTTATCAGGATGAAACATTTTAACACTAAAACACATTGATGTGTCATCAGAGGTCTGTCTCCTTTAACTTTACAGCTGTTTTCTAAGGCTCACTCTGTTTTAATAGTTTTACTGTAGAAACCTTCTCATCTCCTGACAGTAAAGGATTACATTTAGTTTACAGGTCACCTGATTAAAGCATCAACTCTCTTTTTTACCACATCAAATAACTTCAGACTGATTGTAGGATCCAGTTTATCTGTAATGGATTCAATCTCCTTAAATGTCTTTATTTCTCTACTGTTTATTTCCCATGATCCTATAGGGCTGTTTCATCATGTTTTTGTTAAATAAAGCCACTTTGGGGGATTTAAACATTAATATGAGTCTCTGAAAACTAAAGACAACCCTCTGATAAAGTCACTGACAGATCAATGTGTTTTAGTGTTGACATTGTTTGACTTGTTGAAGCTGTCAGTTATGCTGAGAATAACGTGTTTGAGCAACACGCGCTGCCACATTCACTTTATTAACGAGAGGCGAGTGCACAGCTGAGGCTGTCGGCTGTAGACTTAGCAACCCAATTTAGATTAACTGTGTTTTTTGGGGGTTTTTGTCGCGCGATAACAGTCTGGCGATAACGCCGTTATCGGCCCACCACTAGTTTTTATAGGATTTTTGATTAACCAATGATTTTCCAGGTATTGAAAAGGAGGCGTTACCAAGAAACTCTCTTCACTTCCTCTCTCAGAAACTAAAGAAAGTATTTCATTAGAAATATGGTTTAAACTCATAGTTTCAGCTAAATAAAGGTCATTATTAGTATCTTGAAATTAAAAAGATAATAAAACATGATTAAATCATCAATTAAAGTCATTTGATTTATTTAAGATTTAAAATAATTCATTTGAAATAATATCAATAATTATGATCTAAACATGACTTTCTAAGCAATGAATTATGATTAAATAAAATAATTAATGTTCTTCAGTTGTCATTCAGTCTGTAAAGAAGAAAAATGATTTTATTAAAGAGGACAAAAGTCATGTTTCTTCATAGGACGTCTGAAACTTTAGCAGGAAGAAATGTTTAGTGTAAAGGTGATGAGCAGTGGCTCTGCTAGGATGAAGGAAACAAAGCCTTGTTTTGGATTAACAAGGACTTCATTACTGGAGCAAAGCATGGATGTCTGGTCTGTTCAATGACCAGGTCAGATTGTTGTAATAGTTGCATGACCTGGTGATCACTACACCTACCAGGGGAGAAATGTTCTCCCAGACAGCATCTCTAAGGATAATTATCAAATCAAATCAAACTTTATTTATATAGCACCTTTCATGCCCCAGCGAGCAACACAAAGTGCTTGACAGATTAAAATGACCCATTCAACCCACATTCCCTCCCTTTCCCACACATAGAACAATGATGACACTTCCCCTCCCAGTCCACAACCCATTCCCAGGCACACATACACATAAAAACCACATTAAACACTATGTTGAGCTCAGATGGCTCCAGTAATGAGCAAAATTAGAGAGCTAAAGTGGAGGTTCAAGGAGGACATCTCTGTTAATATTAATCACTGATTGATTTGTTAATTTGTTTGTAGTTTTGTGGATGAAACTGTAGGCTAGGAATGTGTGTAAACAATTATAAAAATTATATTTTCATTTTTTGATTACACGTATAAAAGGTTTGCATATAAAAGCACGACTTCAGCCTGCAGCTATTGTGATACTTCTTTTATTATGTCTTTTTTAATAAACAAATACTCTTTTTTTATTTGAGGTTTACTTTAAAGATGAATGATGCACCAACCAGTAAAATGTTGAAGTACAGTTTCCTGTTGTATAACAGAAGTTGTGTAATCAGCCCTTTCATACCTTCTACCATCTAGTCAAGTCTCATCTTGTTTCTCAGAACTAAACAACAGTTAAGGCTGCAGACTGTTGAGGTGAGAAGTGTGAAACACTGAGACCAGGAGCTGCTTCAGGACTCAACTTTAAACTTTTAAGGGTAAATATGTCATTTTGCATTCATTTAAACAGAACGTGAAAACAACTTGATTTGATTGGTTTATTTTTCAGGGACAAGGCAGTTGGACATAGAGAACATTTTATGTTACTGAAAACCCATTTTTCTCTCATGTTTTTCTGATTAATATTGGTCTCTGAGCTTTTCATGATGCAGGCTGAACATGAAAACAGTCTTCTACATGGATCTCCAGCGATCCC
>SSNR01001015.1:19555-38482 GCA_006937965.1 Callopanchax toddi
CCCCCCCCCCCCCCCCCCCCTTATAATTTTCAGATTGAAAAGCTAGAATTTGAAAAACCTCACAGATGAATGTCACGGTGAATTTGCATACATGGTCTGGCCCATCTTGGCTCTGGGAGTCCCATTGGCCAGTAAAAAATATATTATTTTACTTAAATTTACATGCAATAATATTCTTAAAGGGACTTGACTCACAAAACCTTAAGAGATGCAGATTTTTAAAACCGTCTTGAGACACAGCAGTTTTAACGTACTTTACATCATTTCATAATTTATTTTGAGTCTCTTGGTCACATGACCTGGAAACTGTTGAATTTTCTTTGTCAGCGTTTCGACTAAATGTTTATTTTTGACGGTCCCTAAGTCGAGGAGCGAGTACACAGAGTCTGACTATCTGTCAGCTCAGTGGCATCGCCCGGTATGAAAATTCATCTCTGTGAATGTCTTTTGAATTTCCAACTTCAAACTGCTTTGCATGTTGGAGAGGGAGACCCGCTCCACTACCTCATTATTCTGTCTAAAGGAGCGATGAGCCCTCTTCTGGCACGGGGATGCAACTACAACATCACCAATGTTATTTCCAAAGTCTCTTTTCCCAGAACAAATACACATTTTAATGTGATTACATATTAGTGTGTCACATGATTATCCTGCGATTGGAAAAGCAGCTTTCACCGGCTTCACCATCCTGTATTTATTATTGAACAGGCCTTTGGATAACCACATAAAGTGGGATGAGATATCCACGACTAAACAGCTCTGTAGATTCACCTTTATTAATATGAAAGTAACAAAATGTAGACAAATCAAATCCTAGGGGGCTAAGCTAAGAGTTTAATTCACCCAATCATTTCTGCTCTTTCTTTAGAATCAGAATTATTTTTATTGCCAAATAAGTGAAGTTTCACATTACCCGGAATTTGACTCGATGATTGGTTTTTAATTTAATTTATTGCTATGAGTTTATTTTTTCACAGTTGTTAATGGATCAACATTAACTAATGTTCTGCAAAAGCTTCATTTTACTGAACTTTGTTAGAAATGTTTTTGACATTAAAGGGATGGTTTTCTGGGTTATTTTATAGTTTTGCATTGTTCTCTAGTGTAATTCAATGCTATCTGTGTAATTTTTATAAAGAAAGAAGCTTTGATGCTTATAATAGAAGCTTTAGAAGTTTCCCTTCTGACACCTGAATTTGAAACAGCAGGATTCTCATTAGTATTCATGATATGCACAGCACTCGCTTCTGATTGGATGACCAAAACGTCACTACTCCGCCCCCTTATTCAGACCTCTGTGTCACACCAAAATGTCCCGATACTTTGGAAAGTGAAAGAGTGAAAAAGATAAACACCCAGGTAACAAACAGTAGTTAAAAACAGCTTTGAGGGAGCCTGCTTCCTGCTGTCACTCATTTCCTCAACATTCCTCCTCTTTTTCTCCTCTTGCTGTCTGTCTCACCCGCTCTCCCCTCTGAGCCGGGGGGGGAATCACATACACACACACAGAGGGAGGAAAAAAAACAGAGACAAAAAAGCAGGGACCAGCCGTCACCGGCGGCAGGCAGCCGGCAGGTATATCCCCGAGTTGGCAACACTGCGTCTGCGTTCCGCCATGTTGAATTTTCAACAAAAAAAAAAAGCTAGCAGCTGTGCGGACCAAAAGGCGTTACCATCTCAGCCAATACACATTATGACGTCAAACCGGGCACAAATGCAGATGCGCATTTTTAAGTTTCATTTCTTATTTTTCTGTTTTTTTAAATAAGCAGGGAACAGAGCGTTTTCATGTTTGGCCGACATGACAGGCTCAGGCTATTAGAAACTATGAAAACCTGAAAAAAATGGATTCTGACAAAACCACCCCTTTAACATTTCATCAAATTTGCCTCGTCAGATTCTCCGCTGAGTGATGGACGACTTCCACACCAACCACCCTGATAGCTTCAGTGACTCAGACTACAGCAGCTACGAAGACAATGGAATAAAAACCGTGGCAGCTGTGGTTGATTACATCGTCATTATCACTGGACTTCCTCTGGCTCTTCTGGCTATCGTTGCAGTTTTCTTTCTGGTGCGTACAATGACATTAAGATTGACCAACTTCTCTTTAGACTGTAAATGTGTCTCACCACATGTATTTACATGACATGCACATTAAAATCACCTATAATATAACTTCCACACTGAAGCAAAGCTGCTTTATTTACTATCACCATTGTTTCCCTGCAGGCCAGAAAAGACCACGGAGCTCCAGTCTTCATCATCAACCTCCTGATCGCTGACCTCATTCAGATCTGCTGCATTGCTGCATGGACGTCGGACGAGGATAACTTCAGGATAGATTCTATAAATTATATCTACGGTTTTGGTTTGATGGCCAGCGTTGGATTCATGGTGTGCATCTCCCTGGAGCGGTAACTCTCTGTTTATTCATGTCATTTCTGTTTCTGATCAGCTGATTGGTAGAAAGTCTGATTCTGATTGGTCTGTTTCCATTACAGATATCTGGTCGTCACCAAGCCTCTGTGGTACAGATTCAGACGAGACTTCAGGATCACTGTACTGGTCTGTGTCGTGGTCTGGACTCTCCCACTGGTTGAAGTTCTTCCATCTCTTTTCAGTGTTGATTCCAATCTCCGTCAAACTGTGTATTCAGTCTTCGTCCTCCTTCCTCTTCCTCTGTTCATATTCTTCCTGGTTGGGACTCTTAAAACCCTTAAAGCAGCTCGCAGTGTTCCTGATGATGAAAAACGAAGAATTGTGGCCATTCTGGTTGCTGTGCTGCTGATTTATACACTGCTGTTCCTCCCCAGTGCCATTTGGGGTCTGGTAGAAGAAGCCAGAAACAACTACATTTTGTTTGAGGTGGGTACGATTTGCCTTAACCTCAGTCCTCTTGCAGACTTAACTTTGTATGTTTACATTAGGAAAGGATTCATAGACAAGCTCTTAAAATCTCTCTGCTGTAAAATGTCTAACAGACAGGAAACTGAAAACACCACCAATGAAGTCATTTCTGGGTCAGGCACTGAAGCAGTTTAAGTTTCACTTGTGCTGCTGAGGCTGATTAAAAAAAAAATCTAAACCGAAATCAAGTACGACCTCATGATGTTACTGATCCTAAAACTGATCACTTCTTGTATCGTATGAGGATTTAGGGTTGTATCTGGAAAATATATGAAAAAATTAAATAGTGCACCTTTAAGGATCTTTGCAAAATGTCCAAGGTTTTTAAACCTGTTTTATTTGCAGATGACATCAATATATTCTGCTCAGGTAGTGATTTACAATCACTAATAAAGGAGATCAACATTGAAAGTTTTCACTAAATCTATAAAATATATTGTTTGACAATAATGGAACAAAGACCATTACAAATTCAACTTAATGGGGTTAATATAGATGGGGTTAGGGAAATCAGATTCTAACAAATTATTTAAAACTCACATACAGAACATATAAAAATTAAAGTATCAATAAAGTTAGATTTATTAAATAAAGACAAACAGGTTCTGGATTAGAAAGAAGTTATTAAATCTCTGGAAACTCGAACCTGTTCTTCACATAATAATCTGTTCTTGGCACATTGTTTTTATTATTTGTTTTTCTGTGTTAGTACATTTAAGGTAATTTGAAAAAGTCCTTTAAAGTTGATCCTGTTTGTATTCAAGCTTTGTGCATTGATATATTTAGTTTTCCACTGATACTCTGCTGTATTTGTTTGTAACAAACTGTATTTTTGTATGATGACCTGAACAGGTCTGACCTTTAAAATGTGACTGCGTGTCTCAGAGTGACTTACCTGCATAAATGAAGGTGATGGATGAATGAGTGAAAATCTCTAGTAAAAGATTTTGACAGAAGGCATCTGAAAATCTTGTGAAACTTATTAAATAATGTCCCAATAAAAAAATGACCAAGGCTCGACTTTAGTTTTTTATTTGGTCCTTCATGACACTGATTAGGACCCTGCTGGTCTGGAACCTGACTAAACCTGACCTCTTCCGCCCCCTTGTGGATGACCAGGAGAAGAACACATGGGATCAGACAGAGCACAACGTTTATTTATCAACAATTTATAGCAGAAAAAAATTGATGAAGTGTAGTATAATGGAACTGGCTGGATTGGCATTATGCAGCGTTCTGAATTACTACACCCTCTCCAAGAAATATTATACTCATTTAAGGATTAAGAATGTACAGTGATACTGTCATTTAACCCTTGTAAAATGGCTAATATTTATTGAAGGTATATCAGGTTCTTTTTTGGTTGTGAACAGTGAATTAACACCCTATTAATAATGTGAAGCTGAGGCAAAATAAAAGATTTTACAATCATTTAGTATTTATAAAAGAACTAAGAACACACAGAGAGAGATAGAACAGTTCTGATTTTTGAGGTAGCTCATTTGTAGCACACAATTAAGATTCTTAAACATGATGTGGAATGTTTAAAGATGTGTCTAATCGTTAGGTTAACAGACTTACCGGTAATTATGTTTGATGAGACTAGGGGAAATTTAGATGCTACTTTAGTTGCTATTTTGAGTTGCTGTTTTAAATTGGATGGTTCAATTTAGTTTAGGAGAATTAAACTTTATCAAGGCAAGCCTCTCGATCAGAAATGGGGTTTCGCTTACTGAGTGTGGACGTTCCTGGATCTGGCAAGCGTCGGGATTCTCGACGAGCTGAGGTGAGGTCCCCAGACCCGGAGATGGTCCTGGAAGGCGTGGACGCCGAGGACTTCGCCGGACAGTCCGTGGATACGTCTCGGTCAGCAAGGGAAGCATTTCAGCCGGCATGCTGAAGGCATTTCTGATCAGTCCCCTTGTTGGTTTAAAGAGAAGGCATTTCTCTTTTTGAGGCCGTCCTGAGAGTTTCCGCAAACTCTCCTGGGACTGGCTGAGGAGGAGGCAGAGATAGAGGCACCCACGCAAGCAGGTGTCTCTGAAGGCCTTGTTCAAAGCTGATGAGGGTTCAGCTCAGACTGAAGGATTACGTGTCAATTGAATTAGTTTTGATGAACCTAATAACCAATCATAGAGGAAGAAGTGTCTTTGTGGACCGATGAGATTGGAGGAGATTTTGAGGGAGTTTCTTGAGGGACTATAAAATAATGCAGAAGACACATTTATAACACTTTGAGAGTGGATCTGTGAATGACCTTGGTAGGAACATTGTGAAACACTTCAAATGTAAACAAGAGATTAGACCAGCAGTGTCATAAGAAAGGGAACACTTTAGAATCTGAATTTATTATTAGGAGAGTCTTAAGTTTATTATAACTGAGAGAGTCCAGTTGAGGTCATCTGGGAAAGTGGACGGTTGGACACCTGTACGAATGTTGAGTCAGGTTATCAGAGGTTAGGACCTGATGAAGAGTCATTATAATCCAAGTTATTGGCAAAAAGAGTATTGTTGTGTGTGTGATGGTCAAGGGGTCAAAATGTCAGAAGAATAGCGTATTCTGTAAGGCTACAGAAGAAATAAATGATTACAGAATTTATTACAGCTCAGTTATCTCCAGGAGCAGTCCGTAGCTGTATGTTGGATGGGATGTGTTCCTAATATTATTTTATTATCATTTAAAATTTCCAACATTATTTACAACATAATTAAACTTGATTTTGTTTTTGTTCTGTCAGTATTGTAAGTAAAGCTAAAATATGATTAGATCTATATGATAATGTGTTATAAATAGAAAACAGTTTAGTTTATTTGAGAGGATCAATCTGGGAGGGTACTCCAGTGTGTGAAAAAAGCTGTTAAAAGCTTAAACTTAAACTGCCTCGAAAACTCCTCAAAAAGAAACAGACCTGATATCTAATGTTTATAAATATTTCTTTGGTAATTAGTGCTGTCATGCGATTAAAAAAATTGTGCGATTAATTAATTATGATCTGTAATTAATTAATCTAATTAATCGCATCTAAAGAAATGGCTAAAGAAAGCCCTCCTCATTGAGTAATTGTATTTTAAATTCATTAAATGATTGTGTCAGACCAGTAGATTGATATAGAACAACATAAAGTGTCTTTCTGAAGTCATTTATTGTGTTTAACAGACTTGAACAGATTCAGTCCCAGTGCAACCATTACTTTGGTCAGTGGACTCAGTCTGCAGCAGCTCTGTTAACCCCTCATCTGATTTTAGGTTCTGTTTTATCTGCTGTAAAGCACATTGTGTTGCTCTGCAGGAAATGTGCTCTATGAATAAAGTTGATTTGATCTTCCACCAAGAATGAAATTTAAATTTCAAAGGTGGGGGGACACAACTTGAATACAGGGGTGGGAGGAGGTGGAGAAGAGGGTCTGAACTGTTTAAAAAGAGCCATAATATCAACCCTACACCTAAAAACAACAGCCAGGATCCATTTAATATAGAGCAACATTATTTTAGACAGTAAAAACTACAGGACTCTAAACTGACTTTAAAAACGAGCAGAGGACACGTCCCCCCTGCACCCCCCCAAACTACATCCATGTCTTCCATCGGGCACCTCTGACTGGACCGGTTCATAACACCGCCAGTCCAGCGGTGTACTAGACCTACTGGTAACCAGTGGTCAGCGCTGTGCTGGACAAGCGGTGGAAGCTGAGCCGGCCGGTCGCGCACCGGACCAGCTGATATTTAAGGCTGAAATTCACCAGCGATCAGCGCTGCGCCACGTCGCGCCGTTACTTTGAATATAAACCGTCGTAGTCCGTCAGATCACTCAGTGTAGGATACTAGTGATCAGCGCTGTGCTCCACAAACGGTGGAAGCTGTCAGCCGGTCGCGCACCGAACCGGCTGACAGCTACGTGTAATCAGAGCTGTGCTGGGCTGACGGTGGTCATTCCGGTCGAGTAGCTCGTGAAATGAGCAGGTCGTTTTAATTTGCACTTCCTGTTGCAGCGGGGTCAGATAAATAGCGCTCTACAAGGTGATGCCGGTTTCATAACACCGCTATGGCCATCAGCTGTTTGTTTTGTCTCGGCATCATGCGTAGGTCACGTGATCACTTCCTGAAAGTGAGGGGCTCTGAGCCTCACAGAGCTGCTCAGTGACACACAAACACCGCGAGGAGACCAGCTCAGCACACACACATCACTGCAGCGGCAGACTGCATGCAGAAACGGTCAAGTGATTAAAAATGCGATTAACGCGATTAAAAAAAATAACTCGTTAATTAGGGCTGTAATTAATTAATCGTAATTAACGCGCTAATCTGACACCTCTATTGGTAATGTTTTTGTTCTTTGCATGGAAGACAATGAATTCCATAGGTGCACCTATTGTCTAAGTTTGTAATATATGTTGGCTAATCTTGGCGAAATTAGCAGTTATTTTGAGGAATTGTGGTTAGCCACACAAGCTACTTCAGAGCAGTGAGTGTGTGTGCTTGAGCGCCTGCGACGTGTATGAGACGACCGGCGGTGTTTCGCTTCTGGTTAGTGGAAGACACAGCTCAGAGTTGTGGCCATGAGGACGTGGGCAGAACGCTGGTGAGGTGAGGATCAGCCCGCGAGCCCACGGCCCACAAAAACAGTCTGAGTGGGGGGGTAATGGCTGTATGCTCGACGCTGACTCTGTGAGCTTTTAGGAGAAAAAGTAAATCCAGTAGTATTACCCTTCAGAACATTCATTGACAAACGCTGAGGAAGCGGTTCTTCTCATTTTTCCTTCGACCTTAGCTTAGTAAACAAGAACGGCAGTTTATCCACGGGTCTGGCAGCCAGGCTCAAATGCCTACAGCCAATCAGAAGCGAGGGCTGTGCATATCATTAATACTGATGAGAATCCTGCTGTTTCAAACTCAGGTCTGAAACAGCAAACTTCTAAAGCTTATAATAGAAGCATCAATGCTTTTTTCTTTATAAAACTTACATTGAATTACACTAGAGAACAAAGCAAAACTATATAAAAAACGAGTAAACCAAACCTTTAAGTTTGGTTTGCACACTCAAGGTCTCTGGGTGGGACCTTTAGGGAGCAAAGACGAAGTGGTCAGTTGTGATGGAACTGGTGGATCATGAGACACAAGTGATGGTGGGAGACAAGCAGGCCAGGGTCCTGCTGCATCTGGGAGACCTCAGGGTCACTGAAGTCTACCTCAGCTGCAGGTAGGGACGCCGGGTCAGGCGGTGGCGTGGCCTGGACACAAGTCAACGCAAACACACTTGGAACAAACACGGATGTGAACATCTATCTGAGGGAGGACCAGGGTGACCCCAGGGGTCGCACCTGTCTACAGCAAAGCAACTAGCGTCAAGGTCAGGAGGAAGCTCCATGGGCAGAGGTTTCTCCAACTGCGCCCTGAGTTCCATCCATTCAACATCGAGCATAGGCTTAAAGCGATCCATCAGGTCGTTACCAAAGATGAAAGGAGAAGACTGAAGGTCAGACACAAACACGGGGTGTGTCGGTGTCATCGGACCGATTGACAGTTCAATAAGAGACACAAACAACAAGGTCGTTTCGTCAGTAGCAAATGAACAAACGTTCATAGCACAAGGGACAAGTTTCAGGCCTCGACTACTGACAGCAGAGGCTTGACAGAAAAGAGAACGAGACATGAGAGTCACGTCTGAACCAGAGTCGACAAGAATGTCGCAAGGGAACACCTTTTCAAGAGTTATAGGCACATAAGTCTTTTGACTTGGGCCTTTTCAGGTAGATGACATAGAAACTTCAAGACTGGAGGCTCATCTGGACGTTCAGAACCATCTGGCCCGTCGTCTGGCGGGGAGGAGGTGTCTGGACTCCGATGGACCACAGAGATTGTACACACCGATGGTGGGACCCCAGGTCCCTGAGGAGGACTAGGAAGAGAAGCTGGCGGAGCAGATGCAGCACCACGGGAGGTGGAGCTGATTGTAGGCTCTTCAGGAGCAGGTGAACACACTGCATCCTGTACACCAGAAGATGGAGGAAAGACAAGAGACCTTTCCTCAGTCATGTCATCGAGCACAGAGAGAAGACACTCTGCTAAAGTGGACCTCAGATCGTGTGAGGGTCAACCTAACGTCCCCCCTTTGACCTTGAGGCGTCATGGTCGTCATCAACATGGTGTTGCGGCGTGCGACCATCAAAATCAGAGCAGCTGTCATAGGATCTTTCATGAAGGTTGTCATGGTAACCTCATCGCCTGTGGCAGACTGGTGACCATCCCCCCTGTTGAGACTCCATCCAGAGGCACCAACATTTAGAACGTGGGCTTCTTTTAGTACTTTGACTTTTTAGTTATGGAGGAGTCTTTGAACCGAAGAGGTTTCTGGTACCTCGACCCCAGATAGTCCATCCTGGACCCTGACTTGGGAAGAGCGCTTCAGAGCAGCTCGAGTCTCGTGTCTAGATGTGACTTCTAAGACCAAAGGAAGAGTGTTGACATATGCAGGTTTGGCTGCATATGTCAACACTCTTCCTTTGGTCTTAGAAGTATCAGCAAAGTGTGTGTCTCTCTTCCAAAAACAAGAGCAAGACTATCATAGCGGTGGGCATAGATTAATTCTTTAAATCTAGATCAATCTAGATTAAAATGGCTCATTGGAATTCTGCCAAAGGGTTCATACTACCGGTATGTGTGTGCATGAGCATGAGGCTGAAGAATCGTGATACTTCAAGTCTAGAGTTTAAGGTTTGTTACATCCTGGCTGGGCTAGGAGGTTGAGGAGGTAACATAAAACCAGTGGACAGATGTTACGGAGTGATTATGAGTACATTTAATAAGAAAAAGGAACAAAAACAAGCACTATACAAAACTTAAAGTGCTCCCAAAATGGAGGACAAATACTGATTAAACAGGGGGTCGGATAAATAAGCAAACACAAATAGGAGCTTAAATCTCTAAAATAAAACAATTCTGCCTTGAAACAAAAAGAGGAGCTTAAAGCTCTAAACTGGGCTGGACTGAACAAAATCACTTAGTCAGCTAAAGAAGCTAACTTCAAGTCTAGACATCAAGAGTCTAACTAGATTTTTCAGCACACGAGTCTATCTAAATAGACAGTTCAAAAAGCTCTCTAAGCTCAATGGGGGAAAGCAGCACTAACACCTGAAGCTGCTCCCCAACTGGAGGCAAAGCAGGAAGTCCTTTTAAACCAGTGGAGAGCCAATCAGCTCCCATCTGGTTGATTGGTTGATGAGGTCCAGCTGCATGTGGCTCCAAGCAGATGACGTCATCTTGGAGCTGCAAGGGGAGAGGAAGAGAAAATCCACCCCTCAGGTTGGATCATTCAGGAGGGCGGGTTCTCTCATGCAGACTAGAGAAAAAAAAAACAAAAGGCTCAACAGAAAAAGGCCTCCACAAAACTGAGAGGGCCGTAACACCCTCCCCCTTAAAACACAAAATCCCATTTTGGAGTACATACTCACAACCCTGTTTTCACAACCTTTGTGGCAGATGTCCAGTGGATACTGCTGCAAGATCAAGGCCCACCGCATGAGGCACTGGTTGTGATAAAACATGGGTGACACGGAAACAAGATCAGAGTACGTGGTTGTACTTGTCGGACTGGACTGAATGTAAACATTGAAGTGATGAAGAAACAGAAGAAAAACTAGTGCCCGCAAAGCTACAATAAGCCATTTAATAGTACTCTGAGCCGAATTTGCCAACTTGGGCAATGAACAGTGATGCATTAAAACATTGGTCTTCAAGACATATGCTTGATTATCTCTATTGGCACCTCCAGCACCTACCACACGGGTGTGACCGCTTTTTAAAGATATCTCAGCCTTCTGTGCTGAGATTAGGTTTTCACAAGTTACTGGGAGAGTCAGGCTCTCTCACTTCAGGTTCACCAGTGTCTGCTACATCTGGAAGCAAAGAGGTTTCATTATCATCACTAAACTCCTTGTCTTCTGGGAGAGCAGACATTAACACAGTTTCCGAGAGTGGAACATCACGGTCCTTCTTAGCTTGGGCATGGATGACTACACAGGAAGTAACAGCTGATCCACTGTTTAGATCAGCTGTTACTAACCTAACAAGAAATACTAAACCTGTCAGAACTTCCCTCAGAGACCCAGACCTGAGTCACAAACCAGAACCACCAGACCAGATCTCTGAGCTCATTTTAACCTCTGATGGTTGATCAAGTTATCAGGATGAAACATTTTAACACTAAAACACATTGATGTGTCATCAGAGGTCTGCCTCCTTTAACTTTACAGCTGTTTTCTAAGGCTCACTCTGTTTTAATAGTTTTACTGTAGAAACCTTCTCATCTCCTGACAGTAAAGGATTACATTTAGTTTACAGGTGACCTGATTGAAGAATCAACTCTCTTTTTTACATCAAATAACTTCAAACTGATTTTTTTCACCTGTCAAAAAGTGATTGTAGCATCCAGTTTATCTGTAATGGATTAAATCTGCCTTCAAATGTTAAGTTATTTCTCTACTGTTTATTTGACATTATTCTACCCCCCAGGGCTGTGTGCTGAGTCCTCTACTCTTCACTCTTTACACCCACGACTGCACCCCCACCCACTCCAGCAACAGCATCCTGAAGTTTGCAGACGATACAACTGTGGTGGGACTCATCTCCGGGGGGGATGAGTCTGCATATCGGGACGAGGTGGAGCGGCTGGCAGCATGGTGCACAGATAACAACCTGGCTTTAAATACAACAACAACAAAGGAGATAGTGGTAGACTTCAGGAGGAATAAGGTTGACATTCAGCCCCTGTTTGTCAATGGAGAATGTGTGGAGAGGGTGTCAGACTTCAGGTTCCTGGGGGTCTACATAGAGGACGATCTGACCTGGTGCACACACACTACGGCTGTCATTAAGAAGGCACAGCAGAGACTGTACTTTCTGAGAATATTAAGGAACAACCACCTCAGACAAAAACTGCTTGTGTCCTTTTACCACTGCTGCATTGAGAGCATTCTAACATACTGCATGTGTGCGTGGTTCTCCAGCTGTACGGCTGCAGAGAAGAAAGCACTTCAGAGGGTCGTCACCACAGCGGGAAAGATCATTGGCTGCCCTCTCCCGTCTATGGAAGATCTCTACAGCTCCCGCTGTCGTGGGAAGGCACACAGTATTCTCAGGGACCCATCTCATCCCGGACACTTCCTCTTTGAACTGCTGCCCTCGGGCAGATGCTTCAGAACAATTAAAGCGAGAACAAACAGGTTGAAAAGCTGTTTTTATGCCAGAGCGAGAATTGCACTCAATGCTGAGGAAACCTGAACATGGGAATTGTGCAATAACTGCAGTGTGGGATTTTTGATTTTTTGATTCTTGATTTTTAACCCTTAGCAACTGCTGTTTTAGTATTTATCGTATTTTAGTATTTATCGCATTTTAGTATTTATTTTTTATGTTCAGGCACCTTAAGGATTGCACTCTCAATTTCGTTGTACCTGTACAATGACAATAAATCTGATTCTGATCCTATAGGGCTGTTTCATCATGTTTTTGTTAAAGCGGCTCTCTGGAGCATTTTTCTCTGTATCAAAGTGTTCTAAATGTTCTAAATGATATTTCAGGTCTAAACTATGATCTATGGGTTGAGTTCCACAACATCTGTCATTCTGATGAAGACCCTCCTTCCTCCTACAGACCCCTTTCCATTATTTCTTGCCGCCGACATTTTTCAGCCAATAAAACTCAAATGTCTGCATTCTCTCAACATGCATCGACCAAACCTGTACCAGTAGGGGGCGCTGTCGTACAGGACGCTTCATGTGTTTCTCTGCCGTCTCAGCCGTTCACTGAGGACTCACAGCTCATTTCTACTAAAAACCTACCCATTCTCCAGATAAAGACGGGTTTATTTTTATTTTTAATCCTTTCACCTCACAGAATAGCAAGGCTTGACAGGATTACACGTTTATTTTGGTCAGAAAGTTCATCCAGGGCTGAGTCAAGTTCAGCTTCAGAGTCCAGCAGCAGCTCTCTGCTAACAGAGCTAATATCAGAAGCAGCAGGGACAGAGAGGGCTCATCAGACCCTCGTAGTGTTGGAATAAGATTGTGAACTGTGAGTGATTAAACCCTACACATTGAGCTGTACAGTTCATGCCCGCAACGTACAGTATATGCGCCGTGTGCGCGCGTGCACGCGGTGCATATACTGTACGTTAATATTATCATTAATTATGATATAAACATTACTTTCTAACCAATGAATTATGATTAAATACACATTTAGGAAAAAGAAATATTGTTCTTCATTTGTCATTAAGTCTGTAAAGAAGAAAAATGATTTTATTAAAGAGGACAAAAGTCATGTTTCTTCATAGGACGTCTGAAACTTTAGCAGGAAGAAATGTTTAGTGTAAAGGTGATGAGCAGTGGCTCTGCTAGGATGAAGGAAACAAAGCCTTGTTTTGGATTAACAAGGACTTCATTACTGGAGCAAAGCATGGATGTCTGGTCTGTTCAATGACCAGGTCAGATTGTTGTAATAGTTGCATGACCTGGTGATCACTACACCTACCAGGGGAGAAATGTTCTCCCAGACAGCATCTCTAAGGATAATTAGAGAGCTAAAGTGGAGGTTCAAGGAGGACGTCTCTGTTAATATTAATCACTGAGTAATTTGTTAATTTGTTGAATGTTTCTGTGGATGAAACTGTAGGCTAGGAATGTGTGTAAACAATTATAAAAATTATATTTTCATTTTTTGATTACACGTATTAAAGGTGGGCGTAGAAAAGCACGACTTCAGCCTGCAGCTTTTGTGATTTTTTTTTTATTATGTCTTTTTTAATAACCAAATACTCATTTTTTTATATTTAAGGTTTACTTTAAAGATGAATGATGCACCAACCTCTAAAATGCTTAAGTACAGTTTCCTGTTTTATACTTGAAGTTGTGTAATCAGCCCTTTCATACCTTCTACCATCTAGTCAAGTCTCATCTTGTTCCTCAGAACTGAACAACAGTTAAGGCTGCAGACTGTTGAGGTGAGAAGTGTGAAACACTGAGACCAGGAGCTGCTTCAGGACTCAACTTTAAACTTTTAAGGGTAAATATGTCATTTTGCATTCATTTAAACAGAACGTGAAAACAACTTGATTTGATTGGTTTATTTTTCAGGGACAAGGCAGTTGGACATAGAGAACATTTTATGTTACTGAAAACCCATTTTGTTCCATGTTTTTCTGATTACCGGTAATATTGGTCACTCTGAAGTTTTCATGATGCAGGCTGAACATGAAAACAGTCTTCTACATGGATCTCCAGCGATTCCCCCCCCCCCCATAATTTTCAGATTGAAAAGCTAGAATTTGAAAAACCTCACAGATGTATGTCACTCTGTGAAATTGCATACATGGTCTGGCCCATCTTGGCTCTGGGAGTCCCATTGGCCAGTAAAAAATATATTATTTTATTTAAATTTAAATGTAAGAATTTTCTTAAAGGGAATTGATCCACAAAACCTTAAGAGATGCAGATTTTTTAAATCATCTTGAGAGACAGCAGTTTTAACGTACTTTACATCATTTCATAATTTTATTTTGAGTCTCTAGGTCACATGACCTGGAAACTGTTGAATTTTCTTTGTCAGCGTTTTGACTGAATGATCATTTTTGACGGTCCCTAAGTCGAGGAGCGAGTACACAGAGTCTGACTATCTGTCAGCTCAGTGGCATCGCCCGGTATGAAAATTCATCTCTGTGAATGTCTTTTGAATTTCCAACTTCAAACCGCTTTGCATGTTGGAGAGGGAGACCCGCTCCACTACCTCATTATTCTGTCTAAAGGAGCGATGAGCCCTCTTCTGGCACGGGGATGCAACTACAACATCACCAATGTTATCCCCAAAGTCTCTTTTCCCAGAGCAAATACAAATTTTAATGTGATTACATATTAGTGTGTCACATGATTATCCTGCGATTGGGAAAGCAGCTTTCACCGGCTTCACCATCCTGTATTTATTATTGAACAGGCCTTTGGATAACCACATAAAGTGGGATGAGATATCCACGACTAAACAGCTCTGTAGATTCACCTTTATAAAATCCTAAGGGGCTAAGAGTTGAATTCAACCAACCATTCCTGCTCTTTCTTTAATGCTATGAGTTTATTTTGTCACAGTTGTTAATGGATCAACACTGACTAATGTTCTGTAAAAGCTTCAGTTTACTGAACCTTGTTAGAAAGGTTTTTGACATTAAACTTCATCAAATTTGCCTCGTCAGATTTTCCGCGGAGTGATGGACGACGTCTACACCAACCCTGATAAATACGATAGTAAGAGTATACCACCCGTGGTAGCTGTGTTTGATTACATCGCCATTATCATTGGACTTCCTCTGGCTCTTCTGACTATCGTTGCAGTTTTCTTTCTGGTGCGTACAATGACATTAAGATTGACCAACTTCTCTTTAGACTGTAAATGTGTCTCACCACATGTATTTACATGACATGCACATTAAAATCACCTATAATATAACTTCCACACTGAAGCAAAGCTGCTTTATTTACTATCACCATTGTTTCCCTGCAGGCCAGAAAAGACCACGGAGCTCCAGTCTACATCATCAACCTCCTGATCTCTGACCTCATTCAGCTCTGCTGCAAGGTTGCATGGAGGATCATCAAGGAAGACATCATCATATATTACATCTACATCTTTGGTTTGGTGGCCAGCATTGGATTCATGGTGTGCATCTCCCTGGAGCGGTAACTCTCTATTTATTCATGTCGTTTCTGTTCCTGATCAGTTGATTGGTAGAAAGTCTGATTCTGATTGGTCTGTTTCCATTACAGATATCTGGTCGTCACCAAGCCTCTGTGGCACAGATTCAGACGAGACATCAAGGTGTCTCTTGGGGTCTGTGTCGTGGTCTGGACACTCGCACTGGTTTTTGTTCTTCTTGTTCATTTCAATGATAGTTTTCAGCTCTTTGCCATTATGTCTGCTGCCATCCTCCTCCTTCCTCTTCTTCTGTTCACATTCTTCCTGGTTGGGACCCTTAAAACCCTGTCTGCAGCTCACAGTGTTCCTGATGATGAAAAACGAAGAATCGTGGCCATTTTGGTTGCTGTACTATTGATTTATACACTGCTGTTCTTCCCCAGGATGATTTGGAGTCTGGTAGAGGAAACCAGAAATGAGAATTTCTACAATCTGGCTGTGATTTGCCTTGACCTCAGTCCTCTTGCAGACTTAACTTTGTATCTTTTCATTAGGAAAGGAGCCATAGACAACCTCTTAAAATCTCTCTGCTGTAAAATGTCTAACAGACAGGAAACTGAAAACACCAACAATGAAGTCATTTCTGGGTCATGGACTGAAGCAGTTTAAGTTTCACTTGTGCTGCTGAGGCTGATGTTTTCTTCTTTTAATCTAAATGTCATCATGATGTGGTCATTGATCCTAAAACTAATCACACTCCTATTATATTTTTTACTAATATTTTGTATAAATAATTCAGACCGAAATAAATAAATTCTATTCAAATTCAGTTAAACACCTGGGTCCTCATTTATAAAACTTGCTTACTCAAAAACTGACCTGAACGTTGCGTAAGTCATTTACAATAACTGATATGTAAAAAAAAGAGAGAAGAATGTGTGTAACTTTATGCAAACTTTGAACCTCGTGTAAGCACATTTTGGAGATGGGAAACCTGGCAGGGCAGCAAGAAATTGTGAATTTAAGACACATTTTGAAGACATGTAGATCCTCACACACACACACACACACACACACACACACACACACACACACACACACACACACACACACACACACATACGGGTTTATGTGGTATAGCTGGACCTTTTTCCCAAACAGGCCCGGTGGTGGTTTACATGGACTACCCTTTCCAGAGGTCCTAGACCAATGAGAGATGGATAAAAATGCTGCAAAAAATCTGAAAAAAATTCAGCTCACTTTAGTGTGTAGATACACACAACACAGCATTTTTTACAGCACCCTGACTGTGTTGTGGTTTGTATGGGCCTTCTTTTTGGTGGTTTATGATAACCACAATCAGGCACTATGAGGACTTTAAAGGGACATTTGCATCATATTTGGCGCCATCTAATTTGCATATATACACACCTGGTTTATGAGGACCAAATATACATTAAGGGGACTTTAAAAGGACAATTGCAAAACATTTAAAAATCTCCAAATTAGCATGAGTACACAACCTGACACCAGTCAGCATTAACATAACTTGTCATTTATTTGTAAAACAAATATAGATCAGACATTTAAAGCCTTTTTTTATATAAGTACAAACATTTAAAGAAAAACTGTCTTCCCATAATAACAAAATAACTATAATTTTCACAAACTAAGTCAAAATTGTTGAAATGCTTTTCAAAAAAACTTAAAAGTTTGTTGAAAACATAAAAAACCAGAGAAATACCTCTCAAAAAACAAAACACTAATATATTATTATAAATGAGAAAACAATATGACACATAACTATGTCATAATCTATCTTTGCTTCAGGGATTTCCTGTTGGCAGTTATTTCACAGTTTCTCACAAAGTCTCTTGTATTTTGCACTGTTCTTTGACCTAAGACAGGGTTCTTAGCCAACCTACAATGACTGTACTCAATTTTAGAGGCCAGTTTTCCTTGACTTATGTGTGTAATGTCAGCAAATACGTTATATCCTCTGAACTTTGACCTTTGTTGATCATCACTACAATAACCCATCTTTTTCCCAATAACTTGGATTAAAATGACTCTTTTATTATGTTGTAACCTGAATCAGCATTCCTTCCAGGATCCGGTCGTGTCGGAAGACCCAGAACACTTTATTTAGTTAATAATTAAACTTAAAGACTCTTTGATGTTTCATTCTAAAGGACACTACCTTTAATCCACTGTCCAGAAATGTCTTAATATGATTCATTCATTTTCTTCCAGTATTAATGAATGTTGATGTTGCATCAGTATTATTTCATGTTTCTACTTTTGCTAAAAGGTTAAATCATATAATAATTCCTTTAGGGTTAATCTGGGGTCCTTAATGCCGAGAGCCACGTGACTTGGTAAACTCCTTCCTATAGGGCCACGCGTCAAAAAGAAGCCATGTTAGACTTCCAGCCTGGAAGTCCCCCAGTTCTCATTCAGCCAGCAACGAGACGAGAAGCGACCGTTTCCTCAGCTACACGGTACGCTCAGGTGCCAACTCTCCCTGCGGGTCTCAAACCCCCCGTTTAAAAGTCGATGTCATCTTCCCCGCTCTAAGCTAGACACCATCCGTCTGCTTCGTTTTCGCCTGCCATGGGGAAGAACCTGCGAGCCTCCCCTTCCAGCCGGACATGGGGCTGCTGAACCGACTCTCTGGCTTTTCCGTGCCTTGGGGCGACCTCACCAGCCGCCTCAGGGATCCGAGGACCGTCCTGGGCACCCGACCCACAGACGACCCTCCTGACCACGCTGAATCGACCCACAGAGCGATCTCAGCAGGTACCAACTCTAATCTGGTAAAACTGAGGCTCTTGATAAGTAAACTCCTGCTAACTTAGTCTCACTCCCCTCATAACTAGTTCGGTAACTCCCTAGATATATCTTATATCACGGGCTCTCGTCATTAACTCTCAGCTTAATGCCATCAGAAGAACTTCCTAAGATGCAACTCCTACCTCATATCTCTGTCTGTTCGTTCAATCTGTTTGCTTATTAAAAGAAGTGTAGTCTAAGTATGCCTACGGTTCATATCTTTCAGGTATAAGGTGCGTAAGTCCTCCCTTTGAATATCAACCGAATCCAGAATCTTAGAAGTATCCCTGCATAACAATTAGATTAGTGAGGGTATCTCAGCATAGCTCAGTGTAAACCCTACCAAACTAAGCCAATCACTTTGCAGAAGTGTGTGTCTATTATAACTATAAAAACAGGTTATAATACGCTACATGTGAGTTCTGAAATGTCACATTATAGCAGCAACTTCAGCATGTGACCCCAATTTCTTTGACACTCTTCTGGGTTCTTGGCTGGAGTTTTTTTTTT
>SSNR01001016.1:4961-15361 GCA_006937965.1 Callopanchax toddi
AATTATTATGCAGTGTTGCAGAGAAGACCCCTGAGGCTCTGCTGTGGCAGAAAGGTTTGACTACCTCAGTGACTTCTGCCCCAGAGATTGGACAGTCCTTACTCAGGTTTCTCAGCTCTGGTCCCTTATCAGAATATGTGCTGGTTGAAGTATTCCTTTTTTTTTTTTTTTTGGTGGAAGTATTCCTTCAACCCCAGATATATCTCCAGATGACATCAGCAACTCCCCATCCTCAATATAAACTGAGTGAATGAGTTACTGCCCCACCACAGGAAGGTGGAGGAGGTGGAGTACATCTTTTAATACCTGTTTTAACCCTCTCTACAAACTAAAGGCACAAAATATGTGATTCATCATTTAACAGGCCTGTTGCATTCGTACTGTTCTGTATATATACGTGTGTGTTTGTGTGTATGCATGCATGCATGTGTTATTTATTTTATTTAATCAACATTCATAGTTTTAAATGTAAAGTCATAGCACTTCGTGATGTGATTATCTCTTTTCCTGATAACAGCTCTCAGAGTGAAAAACAAGACCGTAGTTAAGAATCAAACATTATATCTCATCATGTTCGCTCCGACTTTTGAACACGATGTTCCAAATATCACACGCACATAGCTGAAGTATCACAAATGGTCTCATTCTGAACAGATGATGTTTTAAAGAACTTTATCATCCAGCTGTGAAACAAACGACCAACAAATGTTTAAAATCAGCTTCAGGTGCTGCAGAATGTAGCTGAGAGCCAGGATTTGTTAGTTTGACACGTCTGCTTGTAGATTGATTCATCGTTGTGTGTCTGATGTTAAAGGGACAACTCACATCTTTCAAAGCCTGTTTTTGTGTAAAGGGTGATACATTAAAGTTGTAGCTGTTCTAGATAGCTCTTTGAACAACCTCAGCTTAGAGAAACAACTATTAGCCCTCATTAAAATGGTGAGCTGATGCTGGATGAGTGGAGTCAGTTACAGAGTTTCAGAAACTGACAAAGCTCCTCGGATGAGAAGAGAAACGTCTTTAAAGAACCAAAGAAGTCCAGTTGTCTTTATTTAAACCCTTTTTGGACAGTTGGTCACTCTGATGCTTAAAGAATGTCAAAGCTTTTTATTGAAGCATCTGAACATTTAAACCTTCAATAAAATCAGCATCATTATTCACCGTTCAATAGAAGTAACAGTTCATATAGTGTCTAAATAATCACATTTACAAAGTAAACTAAATTCTTCCCTAAAGTTTTCAGTATTTCACAACTTTGTGTCTCTGCTGAGGTGTGGTTAGCTGATCTCAGATCAGTATCATTTAACTAGAAGGTGTCAGGAAGCTAATGTGTGACTGATTTAAGATAAGACTGTAGTCAACAT
The DNA here is from genome assembly GCA_006937965.1 of Callopanchax toddi. Taxonomy (NCBI): domain Eukaryota; kingdom Metazoa; phylum Chordata; class Actinopteri; order Cyprinodontiformes; family Nothobranchiidae; genus Callopanchax; species Callopanchax toddi. The sequence goes on from SSNR01001016.1 coordinate 6,326, forward strand.
GCCATGTTTTAATAACCTAACCCTGAAGCTCATTGACTTGATATTTGATTTCCTTTCATATCCAGAAAGAGACCCATCAGAATGACTCAATGATCAAATGAAACTGGATGAGCTTTAGAGAAGTTAGTGTGTGATTGTAGTGAGGCTTGAATTTCAGGACTTTTAGGATCTGATTGAGGATTTTCCAGCTCAAACGAATCACTGAAACTTTGAATCTACTAAAAACAAAACCACTAAATAAATCAAGAACATGAACATTTTAAATATTACTGATTTCTGTCAGGAATTAGGTTTTATTTGGTTATAGTTTTAGCTTTCTTTGTTCATACTGTCTAGTTTAGTCAGGTTTCTTAGTCTGTTATCTTTGTCCAGTTAGTTCTGGTGTTTACTTACTTCTCTTTAGATTTCCATGTTCATAGTTTGTTTCCTCTGTTTAGTTCTCATTTATCAGGTTTGTGTTTTGCTTCATGTTCATGTCCTGCCCTGTCTGCCTTAGTTAATTCCCCACAGCTGTGCCTCGTTATCTTGATTTGCTCCGCCTCCTTCATGTATTTAAGCCCTCATGTGTCCTGTCTTGTGGTTGGATCGTCTGCTTTGCCCTGTTGTTTCATGCTAAGCCTGCTGTTGTCTTAGTTTTCAAGCTAAGTTTAGTTTAATAAATACTGTAGTAGCCACTACACTAATATGTAAATTTAAACTGTTTGGAGCAGCCAATATGGATAGTTGATTCCCGTCAGAGAATCAGGGGAAACGTTNGTTACGTACTGTAACCCCAGATTCTATGAGTATAGGCGCAGCTCTTTAATGGCTATCGCTTTGGGAATCCCCTTGCGCCAGTGCGCGCCACTGAAGCCTTTAGTCCACGCCCACCCATTGTGGGCCTCACCCTATAAAACACCCCCAAAAAGGGTGAACGGCTCCCAAATAACAAGACGATTTTTCTTCAGTCATTCAGGAACCAGTGAGGCCCAGGTATTAAAGGGCTGCGCCTATACTCATAGAATCTGGGGTTACGGTACGTAACCAACGTTCTATTTCGTATAGGCTTCGCCCTTTAATGGCTATCGCTTTGGGTAAAGGGCGAAGCAGGATATAGTCAACGCCTCACTGGGTCCGTTCGAAAAAACCCACAGGAGGCCTAATATCCCATCCAATAATGACATAAGCCAGTCTCCCAGCATGCGTAATAATTATGCATCAGGAAAGGACAAAAAATTAAGTTAGAATGTACAAAGGGACATCTAACTCAATAGGAGACTGGCGGCTCGGAAGGCGTGACAGGAATAAATACTCCTCCATTCGTTAGATAGGATGGAGCAGAAGATCACAGCGTCACTCCGACAGAGCACTCAGAACTGAATGAGTCATGGAGGAGCTGGACACGTCATGCAGATAAAAACGAACAAATGAACATGGTGAGGTCCAAGAGGCAGCCGTGCAGATATCCTGCACTGACAGTCAGCTCCATGCAGAGCTGCAGCGGATGAAATTCCTCTGGTGGAGTGCGCTCTCAGTCCCTCCGGAGGGTCTAGACCCGAGGAGGTGTAGGCTTGAGAAATAGCTTTGCACAGCCAGTGTGAAAGCCGCTGGGTAGACAGAGGAAGACCCATAGAGCGTTCTCTAAAGTGCACAAATAAACGCTGAGAACGACGCAGAGCAGCTGTGCGCGTGACGTATAGCAAGAAAGCGCGCGCACAGGGCAGAGAAGATGAGATCTGGCATCCTCCTCCGAATTATGCGGAGGAGGGGAAAACCATCCAGTGTTATGACTCTGGATCTGTAAGAACTGGTGATGCTTTTAGGTGTAAAAACCGGATTGGGTTGTAAGGCAGCCGAACTGCCGTCTCCCCGTATCTGAAGGCAGGACGGAGCCACAGACGGTGCAGACAGATCGCTGACGTCAGGCCAACAGCAGGGCTGTCTAAGAAGTGACAGAAATTTCAGTTCTGTCTGATCCAAAGGCTCAAACTGAGCTGTAGTCAGTGCACGTAAAACAGCATTAGATCCCACTGAGGGACTAATGACTAATGTCACCAGCCGGCGTCTGCATACACCTTTCAGAAAACGCTTCATCAGCGGGTGACTGAACACCGTTCTGTCACCAAAACCCTCATGACAGGAGGAGATCGCTGCAGCGTATGTTTTGACTGTACTGAAGGCCAGGTTTTTGTCCATCAGTAGCTGGAGGAAAGACAATATGTGGGCTAGGGGGCAGGAAATGGGGTCCACACCTTCTCCGCACACCAGCGCTGAAAAGCTGTCCATTTGGATGCGTAAAGCGCTACAGTGGAATCAGCGCACGCACCACTTCCTGGGAGAGGCCCAGCCTCTCTAACCGTTCCCGTTCAGCGGCCAGACCCAGAGGTGCTGGCCTATTATCGGATAGCTCCTGATCGAACCCTCCACTTGGGAGAGAGCGTCCTCTCGCCACAGCAGCTGCTACGGGCGGCCTGACAGCAGCTGTTGCAGGCACGGAACCCATGAAGCGCTCGTGCGCTCTGGAGCTATCAGAATCACTGACAGTCGTTCCTCTCGTATCCGAGCCAGGAGGCGGGGGATCCGGGGAAAAGCATAAAGCTTCGTTCGTGGTCATTGATGGCGAGCGAAGGCATCCACTCCCAGAGGTGGATCGTCCCGTGGGCTCAGCGAGAACCAAAGGTCGCATTGTGCGTTCTCGCGGGCAGCGAATAAATCCACGTCATCTTTGCCAAATCTGGCCCAAATCTGACGGATCAGTTTGGGGTGCAGACACCAATCCATGTCCCGAGGGCCTCCCCTCGACATGATGTCCGCTCCTCTGTTCAGCACGCCGGGGATGTACACCGCTCTGATGGAGAGCAGGTGTGTGTGTGCAGGGCCGGCCCTGGACTGAATGGTGCCCTAGGCGAAAAATGATTTTGGCGCCCCCTACAGCCCAGAACAGAAACAACGTAACTTTTGCAAATTCTAAGTAGTAAGCAATGTACTAAAGTTGGATAAACTTGAACTGATGACATTCATTCATATAATAAGTAGGGGGCACAACAGCATGATAGCCCTTTAGTCTTAGCTAACTTGCTAAATGATGGTCCAGGAAAAAATGTTCACAATTTCATGTATATTAATTAAATACTTCTACTTTGGGCCCATTTTTCATCCTTTTTCTTTATTCGTTACCTGAAGGCTGCCCCAGAGGGCTTGCTTTGTCTTTTCATTCTGCCAGCGACTTTTAACAAGGTGCTATCACTGACAACGTCACAGACTCATCATGCATTATCTACAGGTGTTGGGAAAGTTACTTCAAAACTGTAATGCATTATTTATTACTGGTTACTGTCATTTAAAAGTAATCCCTTACATTACAATATTACTGTTTTTTAAATGTAAGGCATTACACTACTTTTGCATTACTTTTAGTTACTCTAACCAAAAATACTGTAAATATGGATTTGACCATAAATGTAGCTCATTACACATCCAGTGGAAGGTGATGTGATGGATACATGGAGATATACAACTATCTGGATATTAACCCATCCATCCATCTATCTATCTATCCATCCATCATTTATCATTCATCCAGCATTATCCATCCATCATCCATATCTCTCCATATATTCCTACCTATCCATATATTATTCCATCATATCTATATACAGTATATTTAAATCTATAAACATATCTCTCTGCACAAGCTCCTTATTCATTAGTTTGACTGACTCCTACCTGCACCTGTCTGCTTCTTCTTCACCTGTCTGCTCCTCCCTCCTGCAGCAGAGGCTGCATGACGCGCGTTTCCTCTGCTCAGTCAGCGAGAGAGTGAACTCTCCAACTTCTGACGTGAATAACAGAGTGACTCTTTATTTTGAAACTATCTCTCAGTTTGCTTGCTTCAGTTTACGGAGCGCTGCGTGCGCTCATATGTCTTAACAGGCCTTGGATGCCGTGAGCGCGCACGACTCGAGCCGCGTTTTCCATCTGGACCGAGTTGCGAACCGAACCACGCATGAGTGTCGGACCGGACAGAACCGGACTTGTTTCACTGGCTGCAGATTCACTCCTCTCTGCTCTGTCTGACCACATTTTTCACTGAGTGACGTTTCTCCTCTGAAGAGCCCACCGCCTCAATCCGGGTTAAACGTGCACTGTAACGCGCACTGACGTTAAAATATTACAGCTTTTTGTCTGTAATGCCTTACATTATTGCTTTACCGAAAAAAGCAATGCATTACAGTAATTAATAACCTTTGGAAGTCGTTACTCCCAACACTGATTATCAATAAACAACCGGACAGAGGGGTGCGTGCAGTGCGCCTCTCCCCCACCTTACCTGATCACAGCGGCAGCAGCAGGTAGCCATGGGGCGCCACCGTTGACTGTTCATGCAGCAAAAGTTGTGCTTTTTTATTTATTTACTTAGTTTATTTATTTATTACGGTACTTACTTTGCTCTTTACATGAGATGAATGGTGTGTTCAGCAGTTTGTCAAAATAAATAAATAAAAAATTTTTTTTAAAGAGACAATTTGGCGCCCCCTCCAGCAGAGGGCGCCCTAGGCAATTGCCTAATCAGCCTATGCCTAGAACCGGCCCTGTGTGTGTGAGCCCAGAGCAGCAGCCGCCTGGCGACGTTCAACAGCTGGACTGAACGTACTCCTCCCTGACGGTTTATGTATGCTGCTGTAACCATGTTGTCAGTATGGACCAGAACATGCTGGTCCTGCAACAGAGGCAGAAAATGTTGAACCACCTTCAGCACTGTGAGGAGTTCCAGAACATTTATGTGCAGGGACGTGTGGGGCGGCCACCGCCCCCCCACTACCTCAGGCATGTGCCCCCTAAACCTGAAAGGGAGGCGTCGGTGAACACCGACACAGGAAAAAACAGGGACTTGCCGAGAGGAACCCCTGCTGATAACAGCGGGGGGTGGTCCGTCAGCGTCTCAGATCCAGTCCCACTGAAGGTGGGAATGAGATCAATCTGCGCTTGTGACGCACAGGGTCCAGGTGCAGGTGAGAAAAACCACCTCTGCAGACGCCTCATGTGAAGAAGGCCCAGAGGGACCACATGTGCTGCTGACATCGTTCTTAGCATTTGCATAATCGAAAAAGCGGTCACTATTTTGTGAGGAGTGACGCGCCGGAGCAAAGCTGTCAGATCCTTCACCCTCGGCTGAGACAGTCGTGCTCTCATAAGGGGCGAATCCAGCTCCACTCCCAAATAGACGATTGTCTGAGATGGGAGGGGCAAGCTTTTTTTAATTTATTTATTTTTAAATGGAGAAAGACAGCTGTGACAGGTGAGAAACGAGGGACTGTGTTCGCATCTCCACCTCCTCTCTGGAACGGTCTGCAAAAACAGATCGTCCAGGTAAAAGAGGGTTCTCATCCCAGATGTGCGCAGCGGCTGCAGGGCCGTCTCCACACATTTACGTGCACGGAGCCAGGGAGTAACCGAACGGAAGGCGGTTGTATTGAAAACTGCTGGGTCCCTTGGAATGAGAAAGGCAGAAACTGTCTGTGCTTGGGAATGATCGGGACGTGAAAATATGCGTCCTTTAGGTCTATGGAGGTGAACCAGACGTCCTGGTGAACACACTCCAGCACCTGTTTGATCATCAGCATGTGAAAAGGTCTCACCAAGATTGACCTGTTGAAAAAAGGGAGGGATCCAGAATAGGTCTCATCCCTCCTGGGGACTAGGAAAAAGCGGAAGTCAAATCTGCATTTTCCTTCCCGAGTGGAACCCTGGAAATAACGTCCTTCATCAGGAGTTCCTGCAGCTCTGACTGGAGAGCCAGATTCTGATCCGGAGATGACAGAACCGTCTCCAAGATCCCGCTGAAGGGGGCGGGGTTAACGTGAACTGCAGCGTGTAACCGGTGCTGATTATTTGATCCATCCACCTGCTCATCGGGCACGCGCTCTTCCATTCTGAATAACGTGCTGAGAGCGGGCGTGCGTGTGATGGCGTTGACGTCATCATGCGCATCAACCAGGTTGAAGCCCCGCCCGCCGTCCCCGTCAGGGAGTAACCCTCGGGAAGACCCATGGGGGGATTGAGCCGAAAGGGCGGAGGGTCCGCCTCATTTACACTCATTGCGGGGCCCCGGCGACGGGACGGTGCCCGATGCGCGGCAGAGACCTCACAGAAACTTCGTTTCCAGGTCATTTTGAGTGGCTTGTGCCGTCTAGTCGCGCCTTCTCCCATAGAAGATGGAGAGGTAGGGACGATCACAGTGTCCACGCGAGAGCATGACCGTGCTCTCGTGGGCTCATGTTGTGTTCACTGTGCTGAGAAAATCAGCGACAGAGGAACACCTGTCCCACGGATTTTAGACTGAGTGAAAACATGATCTGTAGAGGAAGCTCTAGCAGATAAATGCTCACTCTGAGTGGAGGATGTTTGACTGAGTGAAAACATGATCTGTAGAGGAAGCTCTAACAGATAAATGCTCACTCTGAGTGGAGGATGTGTGCGAGATGAACACAGCAGAATCTTCCGATTTTGCCATAGGATGAGAGCGTTTTGTGGGATGTAAATGTTTTATTTCAAAACCATCAACACAATAAAAGCAGTTGTACACACACACCCACCGCCAGTCAACTTTTGTACGGCTCCTGTCGGGGACCGGACTTGTGCCAAGTCTGAGCCGGTCGCCGCCCGCCAACACTGGGAAGAGCCTCGGCGGCTGGGTGAAGGAGGCCGCCGGAGGAGGAGCGCCTGCGGCCGCAGCAGAAGCTGAAGACCGCCGTAGTTGCTGGCGCTGGTCTCCGCGACCCCGCCAGCGGCCCATTGGACGAGAGGAGCGGTCGTCAGCGCGTGGCTGTGCCACATGCCGCTTGACTTTCTCCAGCTCCTCCGCTGACTTCTGCAGCTGGTCCAGTGTGAGCTGGAAATGAGGCCCGAAAAGCCCGTCCGGGCTAATCGGACCCTCAAGCAGCTCCTTTTTTTTTAGCTCCTCTGGGATGGAGGAAGAACGCTCACACTCTCCAATCCGTTTGGAGATGGCGAAGGCGAGGAGCGCTGCGTGTTCGTTCCAGCCGCCGCCTGGAACGAACACTGATGGGACCGAGCTCTCAACTTGGCGGGTTCGGCCGACGCCCAGCTCGGGTACGCCAAAAAACCACAGGAAAGAGGCCAAAACCGGATCCCTCCGGCTGGACTGTAAGCCCGCGAACCTCCCCGCTAGGTCGTCAGGGAGAGGGAGGGGACGAGCTGAGGGAACAGCGAAGTCCTTGAACTTTGCCGCCGTCTGGATGATGTTCGGCAGCGCTTGAACCAGAGTGTCGATAGCCGGGAGGCTAGTAGCCGCTGACCGTACGACACCAGAGAGGGTCGGGTCGTCACCCTGCGGGGCTAAGCCCGGGTCCAACCCTGCCGGCTGGGAGGGGGGAAGGGGGCTGCCCGCCGAAGGGAGGGGGTGAGCTGTTGGAGCAGCCAAATTCACCCGCTCAACACCCTCCGGATGATGGTCGGGACTCAGGAGTGCTCGGACCAGCAGGCAGTGGCCGGAGAAAAACCCCCGACGGTGGCAGGGTCGACCCCAGCCCTCCCGGCCAGGAGGAGTGGGGGCAAAACGCCTGAGAAGTCCTCGTCATGAGCGGACTCGTCCAGTCCAGCTCGTGCTTGTGGAAGAAGTCGGTCGTCTCTTCCTGCAGGTGTTCCGTGACCGGCAAAAAACTCCTCGGTCACCAGGTTGAAAAATTTACTTACCGTCGTCTCTGTCCTCAGCAGGCAGGAGGTCGCGGAAACGGCAGGAGGCCAGAGGAGTCCTAGCCAAACCGCCTGCTCGGCACCGCGTGCTGCTGGACTTGACGGCAGAACTCATGATGATATGTGATTGCTCAAAGGACAAGTGCTCAGTTGCTACGCTGAAGAAAAATGGGGAGCCGTTCACCCTTTTTGGGGGTGAGGCCCACAATGGGTGAGCGTGGACTAAAGGCTTCAGTGGCGCGCACTGGCGCGAGGGGATTCCCAAAGCGATAGCCATTAAAGGGCGAAGCCTATACGAAATAGAACTGGAAGTAGCTTCAGCAGAACTTTAATAACTAGAAGCTTGAACAGCAGGCTCATTTAACTGACGCACAAACAGATGAGTAGAAGTGTAGATGTGGTCTAAAGGAAACATGAAACCTTCATCGGTAACAGTAATATACAACAAAGTACACTGTTAATAAACAGTAACTTTCCAAACTAGAGTTACTCAAATGTCTGGACGTTTAGAAAGTTAGCGTTAGCACCAGAGAGTTAGCATTAGCACCAGAATTAGCAATAGTGCTACTAATGAATAAAGATCGGTAAAACACCAACTAAACATGCTAGAACGTGGCTGACAGATTACTAAACATACACAAGTTGTTATGGGTGTGGTTTTCACATTTCTTGTTTCTTATTTACTTTTATATCTGTCACGCACACTATACATCGCGCTAAACCGGAAGCATGTCCGTTAATAAACAATGCGCGTGCGGAGTATTAACTTCGCCCACTCTTTCGTACAAATACCTTAAGTTTATCCTACGTAGTGATGGGTAGATAAGGCCTCATGTACGGTGTACATTTTAGGACATCCTCAGGTCTCAGACCAAAAGTCCTCAGTCGTCAGTACTCAGACCAAAAGTCCTCAGGTCTCAGACCAAAAGTCCTCAGGTCTCAGACAAAAAATCCTCAGTCCTCAGACCAAAAGTCCTCAGGTCTCAGACCAAAAGTCCTCAGGTCTCAGACAAAAAATCCTCAGTCCTCAGACCAAAAGTCCTCAGTCCTCAGACCAAAAGTCCTCAGGTCTCAGACCAAAAGTCCTCAGGTCTCATACAAAAAAGTCCTCAGACTAAACGGCCTCAGACGAAACGGCCTCAGGTCTCAGACGAAACGGCCTCAGGTGTCAGACGAAACGGCCTCAGAACTCAGCCTACCGCCTCAGAGAGAAGCAGGTGGCGCATGTCCCAGGTGTAGTGCTGGTTACCGTAACACGGTACACAGCCCCTCCCTCTCTTCCCAAGAGTTACGGCAAAAAATAAAAAAAATAAAAAGGCAGACCCGAATCCGCAAGCCGCG
>SSNR01001018.1:29325-34325 GCA_006937965.1 Callopanchax toddi
GGGGGGGGGGGGAAACATCATGCTTTGGGGCTGTTTTTCTGCTAAGGGGACAGGACGACTGATCCGTGTTAAGGAAAGAATGAATGGGGCCATGTATCGTGAGATTTTGAGCCAAAACCTCCTTCCATCAGTGAGAGCTTTGAAGATGAAACGTGGCTGGGTCTTCCAACATGACAATGATCCCAAACACACTGCCCGGGCAACAAAGGAGTGGCTCCGTAAGAAGCATTTGAAAGTCCTGGAGTGGCCTAGCCAGTCTCCAGACCTCAACCCCATAGAAAATCTGTGGAGGGAGTTGAAAGTCCGTGTTGCTCGGCGACAGCCCCAAAACATCACTGCTCTCGAGAAGATCTGCATGGAGGAATGGGCCAAAATACCAGCTACTGTGTGTGCAAACCTGGTAAAGACCTATAGTCATCGTCTGACCTCTGTTATTGCCAACAAAGGTTATGTTACAAAGTATTGAGCTGAATTTTTGTTATTGACCAAATACTTATTTTCCACCCTAATTTACAAATAAATTCTTTAAAAATCCTACCATGTGAATTCATGGATTTTTTTCCACATTCTGTCTCTCACAGTTGAAGTGTACCTATGATGAAAATTACTGACCTCTGCCATCATTTTAAGTGGGAGAACTTACACAATCGGTGGCTGACCAAATACTTTTTGCCCCACTGTATATATATATATATATATATATATATATATATATATATATATATATATATATATATATAGATGGAAGAAGCTTGTAGTTGAGGCAACACATAAAAATCTGCCAGCTGTGAGAATACTAGAAAAGTACAATTAAGAAGGATTTAGGAGATTTCAAGGAAATACTGCAGCTTGCCTTCTGACCTGAGACTGTAAAACCAGACACATGGACCTGTGCACTGACTGGCCCGACTACAAGAAAGACAGTAAGTCAGTGCTACACTCCTGGATCATGGAGTGTCTAGGGACCATCAGGAACCCCAGCAGACCCAGGGGCTGTGTGCAGACTAGGGGTGGAGCCAAAGCTGAATCAGTAATCAGAAAGGCACAAATAACATTTTTTAAAATGAAAACTAATTTTGAACAAATACTTTAAAAAATATTTGTGTTCAAGAAGAAGAAAAATGTTATCTCAAACATCTCCGTTTCCTCATGAGACCACAGTGCGTGTTCAGAGGAACGCGTTCAGGAGTCAGGATCCCATCAGACCTCGTTTATCACCCAGTTCCAGGCAGGAACTGGCCTCCTGGTGCAGCGCTGGGACTGGTCTGGACTGTAACGGGCTGTCCACTGCAGCATGTGATCTGCAGAGCGCTGCTATGGAGCGCGGATGCTAATGCACTGGGACACGAGCGCCTCACAAGCCTGCGTCACATGAAAATCCACGGACGTGTCCGTGGGACGTAGAACTAGATTGTATCTGGTGGTACGGCCCGCACAGTCCGAGACAAACCTGCAGGTTGATTGGTGACAGAAGTAACCTTCAGGGCAGCTGCTCCTCACCCTGTAATGGTGACATGCTTATCGACCATCTGCACGGGACGTCATGCTGCTCATAAGGCCAACCCCTCAGCCATTTTGGACGACAGAAAGACTGTTTACACATGTAGAAACTCGTCAAAACACGCCAGTTTGTAGCCTTCTATCACTTATATTTAGTTGGTTTCACAGTAAAATGGTAACGGTTAGCTACGCGGTTGGCTGCGCTAACACACACTGGTGTAAACTCAACTCGTCCTTTTTAAAAACTTTGATGAGACCGAAAACGGAGATGAGCTGCAGCGGTAACAGACCCTCAGTGTTCAGAACTTGTTTTACCGTAAGATTAACGTTCTTCTATTTCTGGAGGAAGACGGGCGGACTGTGAAGGACCTGGAATGATAAATGATGTCTTTATATTAGTACTGAGAGTCCTTTATTTCACCGTGGAGGACGTGTTTCTGTCCACTGCAGTGAATTCCAGGTTATTGATTATAATCATATAGTTGTAATGTAGGATTACGTGTGTGAAAATCATGTTATTTATTTAGCCTGATGATCTTCACCGTTATCAGACATGTCACCTCCTCTGGTGTGAGACTAGATCTGAACCAGCCTCTAAAGCTGGTCGGGATCCGGACTAGTTTTAGTTCATGAATCAGCTCCAGTGTAAAGTGAACTGGTCATCACAACGTTATAAATCCAGAGGTGAGTTCTGACAAAGTCTGCTACTTTTTTACATCAGTGATCAGCAGCAGGGGGAAGCTAACGTTAGCAAGCTAGCTAACACTTAACGTTCGTAAACACCGCTCTCTATGAGCCCACCTAGGTGAGCTAAACCTTCCCACAAGAGAACTGGTCTTGACCTAGTAGGAGACTGGCTGAACTGGTAAAGAAAACACCCTCAGCTCTCTGTTTAATACTCCCATAATCCACCATCACCAACCACCGTGGTGAACCCGCGTGATCAGGTGACGTAGGGTCAATAGAAGAGGCAGGGCGAGACATGCAGGTCCAGCACAAGGGGCAGATGGCTCATGGGCCGAACTCAATAGGGTTTTTGATTTGAAGGAAGTGCAAATATTTGTGTATAAAAAAGTGCACAGTGCAAATACCAGCAGGGATGAAAAAACCAGTCTGGATCGACTGGTGTGAGCTGCACTGAGCCGCTTACGTCAACGTCACCTGCTCTGGGTCTGGATGTGGACCAGGCTGGACTGGGACCAGCGTTATAGGACGGATCGCTTATCACTTTAATCTGCACTTCCTGTTTCAGCGCACGCTCAACCAGAGTTATTTAAATAGTACATGCATCATTGACACCAGGCAGCTGTCCGAAGTAAGATGGCCGCCGCGTAGGGACGTCAGGGTCCATTGACGAACAGCACAGGTACGATATCTAGTGATACTATAAAATATCCATGCATGAACCCATTAGTTCTAATGGGGAAGCTAATTAGCGCTGTACACTTAGGTGTCACAGCAAAGAGAGTCCCCATAGTTCTGCATGACAGCTCCGGTCCACAAAGGCGCATTTGGGCAGAGGGATCAAGTCCACACATGATATCTGGGATGTGCATGTGCACTGGCGTACCAGGTGTGTGCACACCTGTACTGTATATAAACAAATATAGATAAAGATTAGGACTTACAGTCTACCAGGTCAGCTCTGATAGCCAGAATCAGCGCCCACTCGTAGCATCCCTTCCTATAGTCCAGGGTTTCCTGTGTGTTGAAGTGCAGTCCCAACTCCAGCAGCACAGAAATGAAAGTTTCCTCATGGCCTTCTTCTTTGAGCTCTGAGAAGAGCTCCACAGCCTTCACTAAGTACATCTGTGCTAATCCTTTAGCTCCGGCCTTCAGACACAGCAGACCTTTAGTGAAGATGAAGAGCCAGAGTCATGTTGTAGCACCATACCTGATGAAGGTTAGACATCTTACCCAGGTTAGCTTGAGCAACAGCCCAGTTAGCATAATCTTCAGACTCTTGGCAGATGTTAGCAGCAGCTTGGTAACTTTCTGCTGCTCTCAGCAGGTCTCCTGAGCCTTGGAAGGCCACACCACACATGTTGAGAACCACTCCTGTGGGTTCAGGGAATAAAATGATGTCAAAATCCTGTATGAGGTGGTTCTATATGCACTGACTCACAATAACAGATACGTCATGGCAGTGGCGGCACCAGAACTAGTTTTCAGCAGGCGCCATTTGGGGGGGCTTTACTTTTTATTGAGGGTGCTGAAGGAAGTGGTCATGTGATCCTATAAAGAGGTCTCCAACCCTCAAGGTCCACTGTCCTGCAGGTCTTCAAGGTTTCCCTGATCCAAATGACTGAAGGACCTGCTCAGAATGTTATTTCTGCAGTATCCTGTTAATGACGTGTTCCTCTAAACCAGGTGTGTTGGAGCAGAGACAAACCTACAGGAGCCTGGAGGAGCAGCGTTCTGTTCTACAGCACCTTCAAACTTGATCATATTTTTGAAAAATTCCATGTGAACCATTTATGTTTACAATTAGCTCAACCATTCACGTCTTCGCCTAATTATTCTGTATTTCTTTCCTCACTTTGCACCTTATCAAGTTTTATGACCTTTGCATTAACGTGCCATGTGTCAAAGTATCCCTGGGCAAGATACTCAACGAGCTCCCAGGCGCCATTCTGAGCTGGCAGCCTCAAACAATGAGGATGAGTCAGAGAGGAATGTCCCCAAGGGGATCAATAAAGGATTCATTAATAATATTATTATTTTCAGATATGAAATGCAAGTATAAAGGGATTATATCTTATGAACTCTAGGGGTTATTTGTATGATTTTGCTTTCATAAACACAAAACACACACCAGATTACTCCATAGCTCTTGGAACACACTAGAAAGTCTAAAAATCACATTTCTGCCCAGGAAATATGTCAATTGTAAAGTAAAAATGTATTTGAAATGATGTAGTAAAATGTAAAAAACACTAGAAAATTCATAGATCAACACCTGACTTTGGTCTGGAGCAAAACTGATTATACAAATATAAGTAATGGATGTTTTACAGAGGTAGTGGTGAATTCAAGTCTCTAAATTCTTATTTTGAACTCCACATGTTGCTTTCTATATCTTTCTGATTTATTTTAGTTTTAAATTAGGCATAAATGCCATAAAATGATGTTTTTTTGGTTCAATTTAAAAACTTTTAGTACTTTGTTATTTTCTCTCAGAATTATACATATAGGTACCAAAACATGTATCGTTAAGGTATTGGAATCGAAAACCAGGTATTGTTAAAGTACTGAAAAATATTTAGCGGTACCCATCCCAACTTGGGGGGGGGGCTTACATGTGCCTCCTTTTTGGTGCTGCAGCCTGCACCCAGGGCTGTGTCTACCTGCAGCCTGTTGCTCCGCCCCCTGCAGCTCTGAGGAACTCTGCAGCTGATCTGTAATCAGCTTTAAAAGGCTGAGCTGGTCAGCAGCTCTGGGGGCTCAGATCCGTGCTGTTGTCCCAATTAGTGGTGGTGTGATTTAAAAGAAAAGGTTAG
>SSNR01001019.1:5003-33585 GCA_006937965.1 Callopanchax toddi
GACCCTCTGAAAACACGCCTGTGACACACTTTTAGGCTGTGACCCTCTGAAAACACGCCTGTGACACACTTTTAGGCTGTGACCCTCTGAAAACACGCCTGTGACACACTTTTAGGCTGTGACCCTCTGAAAACACGCCTGTGACACACTTTTAGGCTGTGACCCTCTGAAAACAGGCCTGTGACACACTTTTAGGCTGCGACCCTCTGAAAACACGCCTGTGACACACTTTTAGGCTGCGACCCTCTGAAAACACGCCTGTGATACACTTTTAGGCTGCGACCCTCTGAAAACACGCCTGTGATACACTTTTAGGCTGTGACCCTCTGAAAACACGCCTGTGACACACTTTTAGGCTGTGACCCTCTGAAAACACGCCTGTGATACACTTTTAGGCTGCGACCCTCTGAAAACACGCCTGTGACACACTTTTAGGCTGCGACCCTCTGAAAACACGCCTGTGACACACTTTTAGGCTGAGACCCTCTGAAAACACGCCTGTGACACACTTTTTTTTTTTTTTTCAGCGGAGGGTTACAGCTGCTCTTTGTCATAAAGTAGTCCCGAGTTAAAAATAGTACATGTAATTCCTTCGTGTTACTTTTTATTTTCCCTTGCAGTTGATATGTTTACTGAGGTCACTAGGCTGAATTATTATCACCATTTAGTGAGTTTTATGGACGTGTTTTCTGGCAATGCTATCTGGTACCATTCACTTACAGTGTTTGAGCTAAGCTAATGCTAAAGGAGTACTGCCGGATTAGGAAAACGTCTGGGATGTTTACATATAGTTTTTGCCCACTGATCTAACTCTGAGGAATATGGCAATAGACAAAAAATAACTTTCTGGTGGAATATCCCTTTAACATTTACCTTTTAACCTTCACTATTTAAGGTTTTAATCTTTTGCAAACCACTAAACAAATAAAAAGAGCTGCCAGTAATGTCATATCAGGATGCTGTTTTTTGTTATTTAACAGTTAAACATGTTTTAAGAGAGTAGAAAAAGAAAACCAAACCATGAAGTGAACTGTACCTAATATAACTCCGTTAAGTCGATAGCCTCCATAGCCAATTCCCACCATGAACTGGGAGGCCAAGTATAGGTAGAAGGTGGGACTTAATCCAGTTGTTGCAGTAAAAATGACCATCACAACCACTGGGATCTGAGCTGCTCGCCTACGACCAAACCTGAAACAGACACCTCTGGTCAGCTTAGTCACATTGGACAACATTTGCAGAAATAAAGAAGTTTCTAAAAATCTGAAAAGAAGTTCATGTTTTAGGAGTTTGAGCTTTCTATCTCTAAAAGTCAGTCAGGCATCAGGGAAGCTTACGATTCAGCAAAAGGTCCAAGTAAGAGACACCCGACCAGGATGCCAGCCATCAGCACTGTTTGTGCTACTCCCAACAAATTAGCCTGTTCACACACTAGATCAAACTGGAAAAAAATGATCTGACTAGTTTGCAAAGTTAGAGATTACGTACTTTTTGCAATGTGAATGACTGAGATAGATGCATCACTTACAGTAGTGACTATCGTGGCCTCATACAGCATGTTACCGTACACCCATCCATCCAGACACCCTGTGGTGTCGTTGAGTCCGTGCTCCCTGATGTCCCCGATGTCCCAGTCCACAGGGACAAACATCTGACACCTGCTGAAGGTCCCATCCTCCTCCTGGGGCAGAGTCAGGTTCAGCTGCTCCTCTGTGCTCAGGTTTGGAGCCGTCCTGAGGATCCAGTCTGTGTTGCAGCGTCGCTCGGGGTCAGACTGGAGAAAATACACACTGGCAAAGTGAAACGGTAGAATAAGATTCGGGAAGCAAAGAACAAACAGGACGACCTTCTGAAATAATCCAAACTCTCCGATATTTTGCAGGATTTCTCCAAACTCGACCATGTTTGGAGTGTAGACGTTCCTTTGCAGAGATGCTGCCACAGAGTGACCTTTAAACAAAGTCGTTAATGTTTAAACCAATGACGTTGCACTTCAGGAAAGATGAGACAGCAGTTCACAATGGGTGTTTTATGCTGTGTAAAGAGCAGCAGCTCACAGGATTATTGAGCCAAACGTATCACATCTGTCACTGAACACCTCCCTATAATGTGGAGCTCTGCAGTCCAGTGCGGTTTTATGGAAAGATAAACTGCTGATGATGTTGTTCTAACCTGGACAGTCAGCTGGACTTGTCAAATCCTATCAGACATTATGAAACCTGATAGGTAAGATCAGGGACTTGAAGAATGTTCAGTAAAGTTAGGGGTTTAGAAATCTGCCCGTGTAGAAATATTTCTAAGCAACCTTTGAAATCACCTCATTTCATTTCTTACAAAGTTTTTGATCTCTGGTCAAGTGAATGTGATGATAACTGTCAAACTCCCCTAGTTTGCCAAATGAAGAGAACAGATTTATCTTTAGACAGACGTCTGGATCATCGTACCACCAGTCAGTACGCTATAATAATAAACCAGTTCAAGTTAGAACATTTAATTGTCCAGCAGTCATGAGGCGAGAAGTGGGGGACACCCTGGACAAGACACCAGTCCATCACACAGATACATAGAGACAAAGTCTTCACACTCACTCACACCTAGACTGACCTCAGACCAGAGTCACCAGTTACCTGCATGTTTTTGGTTTGTGGGAGGAAACCTGCCTTAAGATTTCTCTCTGCTCCATCACACCTGATTCAGAGGCTAAAGAACATTTTCAGCATGTCCTCAAGTTCTGCTGAAAATGACCTATTGACCCAAATCAGGTGTGCTGTAGCAGAAACATCCAAAACATGCAGGATAGTGGCCCTCGAGGGCCAGGATTGGACACCGCTGATGTAAACTAACCTGCAGTCATTGTTCTCTATAATACAGAATGTCTTTGTCTGAACTGAGACATGCCAGAATAAAGGCCAACATGGCAGCAGGAGTCAGCCTCTATCAGTGACATCCAGCTGGCTCAAGTTTGCAGACTTGGCAGCCCAACGTGAATCCAAACAACTGCAAGGCACATGCACAGAATGAGAAGGCAGCTCCAAAAGAAGAAGAAGAAGGGAGGGGGGTCTCTAAGAGAGGACATTTTATAACTGAAAAGAGCTAAATAAACTAGAGCAAATATATTTCTAAAGGTTTTATTGACACGAGAAATGCTAAAGAAATCAAACCATGACACGATCGGAGGCAGGAGGCCGGACTCGATGGTGCAGAGGTGAAGCAGGAGACGGAGACGGAAGGTCAAATCCAAAAATGAACCAGGGAAAATAATCCAACAAACTAGACTTGACTTGACTTGACTAGGACAAAAGACAGCGTGGCAGAACAGGACTTGACTTAACCTAACAGACCAGACCAGACCAGACCAGACCAGACCAGAGCAGATGGACCAACAATTAGGGATGTACCGATGCCACTTTTTTCAAAACCGATCCGATACCGATACTTAAATCTGAGTACTTGCCGATACCGAGTACCGATTCTGATACTTCTACCACACACAAAAATGCAACAAATTGGAATACAGGTTTTATTTTTTCTTCTCTGCTTTTTACAACAAATGACTGAGTTAGATAAAAAATAAAATATATTAAAAAATGATCACAAAACTAAAATATAAGGTGAAAAATAACCATTTTCTGTGATTTCACAGTGAAATTATTGCAGTTTTCCACATTTTAACCAAATAAAATGAACTATTTGGCACCATCTCCAGCTCTCAACTCACACTGTTCCTCTTTAGCTCAATAGCTCCCCCTAGTGTTCAATATAGGAAACTACAACAGAAATCACAAGTCACAGACAGTGAAGCCACTGGTATCGGGTAACTTTAACCGATACCGGTATCGGGCATCCCTACCAACAATGAGACATGACACAGAAGGGCTTAAATCCTGAGGAGACATCAGAGGAACACAGGGCCGGTGTAAAACAACGGGTGAGGGAGGGGTGGAGAGCAGGGACCGAGCATGGAGGAAAACACAGGGGCAACAAAACCGGACTCTGGACAAAGACCAGACTAGAACCACAACATGAACCAAACCCAACGAGACACAGAGGATGAAGACAAATAAACTATGAACACAAGAAACTAACAGAGGAAAAAAACAGGAAGAAAAACACTAAAACTAAACCCAGAAGTAAATAAACACCAGAAGACTCTAATAAACTAACTAAACACAGGGGAAAGACTAAAGTAAAAACTAAAGACAGGTAACGGACTAAACTAAACACAGAACTCATGACAAACTATCCATATATATATATATATATCATTTAAAGATACAGAATAAACAATTAGACTAAAGTCAATTTCCA
This sequence comes from Callopanchax toddi, assembly GCA_006937965.1. NCBI lineage: Eukaryota > Metazoa > Chordata > Actinopteri > Cyprinodontiformes > Nothobranchiidae > Callopanchax > Callopanchax toddi. The sequence continues at coordinate 9,312 of SSNR01001019.1, forward strand.
GCTTCAATATAGAAACAAAAACAAATTTTCCCTCATTGGTAGAGTCTTAATCATCTTGTTTTATTTCAGAAAACGGGGCTGGGGTTTTATGATTCCAGTTGAGTAAAAAGTCTTGGTGTCAATAAGGTCCTGACTGAGACCTGTTGTCAGACTTTTAATGGGTTCAGGATCCAGGGAGGTTTTCTAACCTCTCCACAGCAGACTAGACCAGAAGCAGGTATCCATGTTCATAGCAGGAGTAGTGGGGCCATGATCCATCAGGGGGAAAGCCTCCTTTAGTTGTGCTAAACTTTCAACTGATGGGACTTTTTGGTCTTCTATTAGGGCTTCCATTGAGCCAGGTCGTTTTCAAGGAGATTCTTTGCCTAAATACATCAAATAATTCACGTACAGGAACTCATTTAAAATAGATTTATTGCACTCTCACATAAATGAGTCAAAACAGTCCAGAGTTTCATCAGAGACACAAAACAAACAAAGTTGTACTGCAGGCAATCATCGGCAGTCAAACTTAGACCCATGAAATCATCTTCTCCTGCAGTTAGAGTTTGGTGGACTTGTTGCTGTTTTCAGTCAAGTCACTTCCTGTCTTCTTGTTGGCCGTGTTTCTATGGAAACAAACAATAAAAAAGCTACTGATGTGAACAACAGAAAAGCAACAACTGCTGTGAATGGGAAACTTATAAATATGAAATACTGGGTCTACAGAAAGAACTCACCTCCTTTGATTGCTTTTATAAATCAACCGTAAGCAACAGAATGTGGCTTCTTTGACCAAGAATTTTACAAAACTCTGGTCAAATTTACCCTGGTCAAATGCAAAACTACTGAAAGCAGTTAAAAAAAGACAAGGAGGGAAAGTAGTCTGCAGCCTCCACCTGCAACGCTGCAATGTTTCTGAGGTCCTCCTATTGGTCGGCCCTTTGTTACCTGTTTAACACCAAAACAGCTGACACTGATTAACCACCCTCTGCGATGCTTAACTGACCTGATCAATATCCCAGACGTTAAACTGATCTGAAACCAGACTCTGATTAAAAAGTCTTCCTTTAAGATTTTATGATGTCAAAATAGTTATTCATCATTTATTAAAGCAGCACTGGACAGTTTTTAACACTTTAAGTTAGAGCATTAAAATTGATCTAAATGATTATTTAGTTAGAAACTTGACCAGTTTCATGTTTGACAGCACTCTGCTGCCCTCTACTGGCCAGATACAGCACTAGACAGTTTTGGGGCTCGACCCGAGCCTCCAGGATGATGTCACTTTTTGTTTTACGGCAGAACAGGTCTAAGAACGCTGTGGGGAGGACTCCTGCCGAGGAGGGATCGTTTCAGCAAGTATTTCAAAGTTTAACCAGTCTGATTATTAACCAGATGTTGAAATATAGTAGAAAATAATGTTCTGAAAGATTTTCTCAACACCACCTCACAGATAAATAAATATATAAATAATTCAGCCCGAACCTGATGAGACCTGAATCTCTCCGCGAGCTGACTAGAGCACGGTGAAGCCGGAAGGTAAACACAACAAGCAAGAGAGGAGGATGATTATGAAGCGGACAGGTCGACCCCCCCACGGCCAATGACGGAGGACCGCTGCCATGTTGTTCCCATACCCGACCCGGACAGGACAGCGGAGGCTCCCCGCTTTCCATGCGCCCTCCTCCGGCTCAGTGCCTCCAGCTTGGCTGACACGCAGACCCGAGGCTGAACCAGGCGATGTCATCCCGCAGCTACGCCTGATAATTGTAGCATCATCAAATATGCTATAACCTCTGACCTCTGTGACCATCACAAAACAATAATCCAACTTCTTCCCAATAACTCGGATTATAATGACTCTTTTATTATGTTTTAACCTGAATCAACATTCCTCCAAGGTTTCGGTCGTGCCGGAAGAATCCACCGGACTCTCTTTAATAATAATAATAATAATAAAGACTCTTGGTGTCTCTTCCTAAAATGACACTTTAATCTGTTACAGAAAGGTCTTAAAATGATTAATGCACTTTCTCTTACAGTGTTGTGAATGTTTGATCCAGCTTCAGTATTATTGTTACTTTGCTAAAAGGTTAAATCAGTATTATTACTTATTTCTACTTTGCTAAAGGAAAATAAGTATCATTTTTAATACTTCTTCCATAAAGGTGAACTAGGACTTTAAGACCTGAGTCATGTGCCTTGTTTAAAGTCTTTTGATTGGCCCACGTTTTCTCACGGCTCATCTCAACCATCTGCCCCACTAAGGAAGTAAACAGTCCTCTTCCAGCCTCGGAGGAAGTATGAACACACTGTCAACTTGCTACACAGTGTTGTTCTCTGTGCCGACCGCCCCAGTGACGGGTAACGAGCCCCGTTATCGGTCGATGAAAGCTTCTTACCCCTGAGGCACAGGCAACACCCGTCTGCCTCTATCTCAACCAGAATGGGGAAGAAAGCCACAGCTATGCTGAACCAGGCATGGATCTGCTAACGCCGTATCCACGGGACGCTTTCCGCCTGCCCCGGCGGGTCATTCCACCTGTCAGGGCTCCAGATCGATCGAGGGGGAATCTTCCGCTTCCTCGTCGAACTCCACCAGCCGGACGCGATCCAGGAACGTCGTACAGTAAAAATTCCACGGTCTGGTAAAGTTTGGCTACTTTGATAAAGCTAAAACCTACACCATAGGCCGCTTCACCCAAAGTAACCTCTCCACTTCATCCCTGGTAACTAAAATCCCCTTAAGTTAACTCCCTAGTCTCATACCATCACAAGACTCAGGTTCTTAAACTCAGAAGATCAATTTTAGAACATCTTACACTTGTGGATATGTTAACCAAATTTCTACCTCAAATGCTAATCTGTTTGCAAATGTTCGTCAGCTTTTCTAATAAATATTGAAAATATTTATTCTTGACTCAGCTTCTATTCGTCAAACAAGGTACGTACAATAACTCCCTGCAATTAATGAGCCTAGATATTCCTGCATTTATCACATACAGTTGTTTAAACCAGGTCTCCAGAGCACAGAGCCTCTCGTCTAAACCCTAGGTAAACTGGATAAATTAGCAGAAGGTGAGTAATAAAACGTTAGCTTTTATAACCACTACATAATCAAAGCCTTCCTCTACAACACCTCACAGGTAAATAAATCCGTGAAATCTATGACGCACGACCCGCATGAAATGTCTACACCGGACCGGATTAGCCTACACCCATGAGCTAGCTGCTAGCCGCGATGTTTTGCGCCAGCCAAACGAGATCTAAAGTCCATCAGATCTTAGCTGGTCCACAAGGGACCCGGGGGTTTTGCTCACCAGCAGACCCTAAAGTCTGGTCAGGTTCACGCTGAATTACATGGTTCGTTTGATTCTGCTCACACACCTGAAACGCACACCTGTATGCTCGGACAGCTGAGAGAGAGGCAGAGAGAGAAAGATAGACTGTTTATGAACTTATAATATTTATACATTCAAAAGAAATATAAAAACAACAACTTGTCTGACAGATTATTAGCTGAAAGCTGTGGCAGACTGGGCTGGAAATATTTCAGGCGTGAGATGATTTACGACAGTAAAAGTTAAACTTTCAATCATAGCCTCCTACTGCCCCCTACTGGTTAAAAGTCGCTCAGTGCTGCTTAATGTTATCAACTACTGTACCTCAAAAGTGTAATGTTATCAGTTCACTTTGTACCTTTTACATTTGATGTTTTTCTGTTTTAATAAAAGTTGTGTCCTAAAAAGTGTCTCAAAAAGATCATTATTTACCATAATAGTTTATAGTGGCACTCCGTTTAAGTTCCCACAATACAAAGCAGCATTGTAAAGGTCAGCGTTCACTAGAACACTGAAACAGAGGTATTCTGTTCTGTTCCTCAGTAAAGGCCAACAGAACTGATGACTTTACTTACCCGATGCTCTTGGCATCACTAGTTGTATCAGGAAGCTCTTTCCTGGTGGTTTCAGGAAGTAGGAAGACGAGAGCTCCACTGACCACGGCCAGGCTGCTGAAGGTGATGGTGGGTATGGAGCCATGGAACACAGCCAGCATGTTGAGCAATGGAGAAAGTAACCCAGCAACTCTAAAGGCTACAGAGCCCAGACCAACAGCAGTCTGCCTAAAACAATAGAGCATAGAGCTCAACTTCAAACAGACAGAATTTCATTCAATCCAAATAAACTGAATATTTTCTATATTTTAATGTTACACACCTGACAGGCGTTGGAAACAGCTCCTGAATGTAGATCATACACACTGAACTGGCCCCACTTAAAAAGAATTTCCCCGTGGTCACGAGGACCGTGATGACAACAGAGCTGTCTGAAACAGCAGAGGAGAAATAAAATGAGTCACTCCCAGTGAGAAGAGTTGATCTTTGAGATCAGAATTCACCTGGAGGAAAAGCCAGAGTTAAGAGGCAAACGAATCCACCGAGCAGAAGCGTTGACATCAGGGACTTCTTCCTCCCCAGGAGCTCCAGAGCCCAGATACAGAGGAGGTGAGCGGGGATCTCAGTGATCCCAAAAACAAACTGAACCAGGAAGATGCTCAGACCAAAGTTGCCGACATTCAGGACAAGGCAGAAGTAACCCAGGTTTAATGAAAACCTTATCAGACATAAAGTGAGAGTATGGCAACCAAATCTGATCAAATCATCCAGAGTGAGTCACTTACCAGGCAAAAGATATGATGAAGAAGTTTTTACTCAGCACCGCTGAGGTGAAGATCACTTTGACTCCTCCACTCTGGACTTTTTGATCCCCAGTTACCTGATGGGCAAACACATGTTTATATTCCAGAGAGATACTTCTGCTGTTATTTGTTAATAGCTTTCACCTTTTTACTGTCCGTTTTTTATTCTAGGTTATGTTTTGTGTTATTTATTCTTTAACTCTGTGGTGCTTTGTTCTTATTGTTGTCAGTTTGGTTTTATGTCATTTTTACATTTCACTATTGTATGGGAGGACTGAGGACATTGGTCCTAACTTGTTGGTTTTTAAATATCTCAATAAATTGTCAGCGCAAGTAAAGATGGCAGAATGATAGCAAAACACCCTGGCTTACATGTCTTGTGTGTCATTATTTTCCATACGGTTCTATTTCCAAGCATCAACACTCCTGACTGAAAACGTTTATGTGTACTGACTACATTTGGACCGCCGGGCTTCCATAAAAACTCTTCTCTGCTTTTATGACAGGCAGCACTGTCTATCCACGTTTTGTCATGTGACTGATAGATCAGGTAGAAACTAACTGTGTTTTCAGTTCATTTCTAAATGTCACATAATCATTTCATTGTTTTTATCCTAAATAGACCCGAGAGGCGTTTTATTGGTTGTCTATATTGATTTCAATATTATAAAAGTCATTTTTGTCTCATAATTTAGATGCCTAAGTTTACGCATCACTCAAGCCTAACCCTGCCACCTGCTGATGTGAATTGATGCCTAAAAATGTGAACTCTAGATCAATATGATGAGTAATGATGTTAAAGAAACATTATTTCAATTTTTACCAAAAACATTTTCTTTTTCATTTTTTGTAAAAGAAACATGTTTTTTCATTTCCCTGTGAAAACCTAGCAAGCAAAAATGAATAAAAAGTGATTCCATATTGTATTTCATACTGATATAAAAAAGCAATAACTGAGTCAAAAAGTTCAAAATATATGTGAACAATGAGGTAAGAGTATAAAAATGGTGTAATATACCTTTAATAAAAGTTTGGGTGCTGGACTGAACAACCAATTAAAAAAGCTCTGATTTCACATCAGCCAATGAGGTCGGTGGTCCCGCCCTTCTACTGCTCAGAGTGTGAGAGATCTGTACCACTGGCTGCTTCTACTACTAGCCTTTCAAAACTCACTAGAAAACTGATAATAATTTTAAAAAAACTTCTGCAAACGATATTGTTCAAAAATTATACATTTATGTTATTAAAGTAGATTGTGAGCAGATTTGAGATTGGAAATCTTCTTTCTAGCCTTGAATAGCATCGGTAAGTGACCACATGTGCTCCGTAGCATTGTAGCATCATAAATACACTGAAAGTGGAGAGGATCAGGAGCCATTACTAGCAATAAGTAAAAATGTAATGGTATTTAAATTTGTTTTAAATGTGATGTATGTTAAATTTGCGAGTCTATTAGCCCTTATTGTGTAAATAGCTTGTTACAGAATGTTCAGTGGTGCTAATTCAGTTCATAGTGCTATTGTTAAGTTAGATTGCCTTTTTTATTAGCACTTGCTAGTATTTCTATGTGCTTTAAAGCTAGTATTCCTTTAGCACTATAAAATATTGAAGAAGACTGACATAATATTTTTGTATTACCACATTTAAGCTTATCCTTTTGGGTTAATTAATTCGACTGTGATATATAACTGTGGTTGTTGAATTATGTAGAGAAGTATTTGAATTAATGTAGAACCACTGTGAATTGTAGTTTGAAGCTAATGGTATTAGCTTACTGTATGTTAAGCTACTATATTCTGGCACTATATTTATTTTAGCACTAGATTTAGGGTTGAAGTACTTTACCCTACCATAATTGCTAACTGCTAAAGCGTATTTGAAAGGACCTACATTACACGTCACACTTGTTTGACAGTTTGTATTTGGAGCCAAGTAACTAATTTAAGAGTACTCTGACAGTAATTGGGATTATAAACAAAATAAAATACCTTCTATAATTGATGGAGTATAAGCAGTTAACATAAAAACTGAGATAAAAATTGTCTGCTGACTGTTACATATTTTTTGTCATACAGTTTAACCTATGACAGCTGTGTCTGATTAACCTCGTCCAGCAGGTTCTCTGGTACTTCCTTTTTATTAATTGCTGCAACTTTTCTCATCAGTTTCTTTGCTTCACTAGTTCTTCCTCGTCCCAACAGCCACCTCGCTGATTCAGGAATCCACCTTAAAAGGGTTCAAAAAGATCACAAATCAGACACTCAACTATAACGCTGTATAACTGGGATCCACACAGTGAACCCAGTTTAGCCCTGGTGGCCACAGGCACAGTGTTAATGTCCAAACACCATCTTGTTAATAGTTTATGAAAGCCCAGAAAGGTGTCTGTACAAAAAAACCACCTACCATATGTAGAAGAACACACAGGCTTGTCCTCCTGCCATGATGTACTGAGCTTTTCTCCAGTCACGGACAACATAGACCAGACCAGCCATGGTAACCTGTCCAAGACCTCCAAAAAACTGGCCGATACAGGAGGCAAAGGACCTCTTAGTCATCCCAATCCACTCTGTAGCTGCAAACACAGTTTAATCGTTGTTTATGGACATTTCTTCATTGATCAATAGAATGTGGTATTTTATTTTAGTTTATCAGTCCAAAACATCTCCTGAAGCCCTGAACTGAAGGCATACCCAACACAACAGAGTTGATCCTATATCCTCCGATTGCAGCTCCCACAATGAACTGAGACACAACGTAGGATTTAAAATCAGGAGACACACCAGCAACTAGGACAAAGATCAGCAGCAGGACAGCAGGTAGCTGGGTGGTCCTCCTGCGGCCGTACCTGAAGTTTAGACAGTGACACAGTGACACCACTAATCTAGAACAAGCTTTGATCTTTTCTAAAGGTACTTATGATTCAGCCATTGGTCCAAAGATAAATGAACCAATCAGTATACCCGTCATGAAGACAGTTTGTGTAACTTCAGCCATGTTGGATTTCTCACAGACCAGATCAAACTGTAAAACAGCTGAGAGACATCAGCAGGCTGCTCAACACCAAACACTGCCCGTCATGCTTCACTCACATCAGTGACTATCGTGGCCTCATACAGCACGTTACCGTACACCCATCCATCCAGACACCCCGTGGTGTCGTTGAGTCCGTACTCCCTGATGTCCCCGATGTCCCAGTCCACAGGGACAAACATCTGACACCTGCTGAAGGTCCCATCCTCCTCCTGGGGCAGAGTCAGGTTCAGCTGCTCCTCTGTGCTCAGGTTTGGAGCCGTCCTGAGGATCCAGTCTGTGTTGCAGCGTCGCTCGGGGTCAGACTGGAGAAAAAGAAAACTGCAAAAGAAAAATGGCAGTAAAAATATTGGAAAGGCTAACCCCAAGAGGATCAGCTTTTGGAAGAAACCAAAGTCTCCAGTGGTTCTGAGGATTTCCCCAAAATCCACCATCTTCACTCAGATGAACAAACTCCTGAAGTCCTGCTTCATCAGATAAGAATCAATATTTAACTTTCTGACTGCCATCAGTAACTTAATATGTAAAAAGCTCACCTTCAAGGCCAAATGGTTAACAGGTTACAGAGAAACCTGATGTTGTGTCCTGTTGAATTGGACATGTTTATCAAATCTGTGATTATAAAGTGTTGGGCAAGTTACGTACTTCAAAACTGTGATGCTTTATTTATTACTTGTTACTGTCATTTCAAAGTAATTTGTTTCAGTATTACTGTATTTTAAATGTGAGGCATTACACTACTATTGCATTACTTTAAAGTTACTCTCACTAAAATAACTGCAAGTATGGATTTGACCATAAATGTAGCTCATGACACTCAATGAGCTCATTCCACATCCAGTGGAAGGTGATGTGATGGATACATGTAGATATCCAACTATCTGGATAGAAATCTATTCACCTATCTATCCTTTCATCCGTCTGTATAGAAATCTGCCTATCTAGAGATCTACCCATCTATTTATCCATCTGTCTAGAAATCAGTCTATTCATCCATCAATATATAAATCCATCCATCATCCCCCCGTATATAGGTCCATCCATTCATCTGTCCATCTATCTGAATATAAATCATCCATCCATCCATCGCTATATAAAACCGATGTATTATTATTATTTCCTCCATATTAACTTGAAGTGAGATGTTATTTAATTTGACTGATTCTTTTAATTCTCCACAAGTTGCCATTTGGATGATTTATGTCTCGCCTGTCCACTGATGTCCAACGTGTGTGTTCTCTTTTACTGCGACTGAAAATATTTCTTCCTATTCTCATTTTATGCAGAGGTTTTCTATAAAAATAGTATTAACTAAGAAAATGTTCACCAACTCCTATATTAGACATGCACCTATACGTATGAGAACAAAACCTGTAATAAACAAGTGAAAACAACGTCTTTGGTTTTCACGTTTTCTTTTAACGTGTGAATGGGAGGTATTTTAGAATAATGTCCCTGGTGTCCCTCATAGTGTCCAACATGTCTCCTGTTGTTGAGTAAAACTGCTCCGTCTTGGTTTGAATCTCAGACCAACCATTCTGTCAGATCAGAACAAGTTCATATACATTCATTATGATTCACACAACAGTTTTGACCCGTCCAGGGTGTCCCCCGCCTCTCGCCCCTTGACCGCTGGAGATAGGCGCCAGCTCCCCCGCGACCCTCTGTGGAGGACTAAGCGGCTACAGAAGATGGATGGATGGACAAGACCGTTTGTCTCTGGGTCATTAGTGGTCCAAGACCTCCTCTAGTGGCAGACATGTGGTACTACAAATGTTGATGCTTGGAGAGTTTTTTGTTCAGCTCTGCTGCTTGTTTGAGTCACTGTGGGTCTCTGGCACAGAAATACACAGCAGAGTCTCCAGGCTGCACATTCTGACTATTCAGAGTCTATTCTGTATTGCTGGAAGTGTCTAAACTGATACTGAACTTGTTTTTTTAATGAATCTTTGTAGGTTGTGGTGCATCCACTACATGCAGAACTGAACTTTGTGGTCAAATCGAGCCCCGAGTCAATCACAATTATAAACACTAAGAGCAGTCACTAAACACTACGTAGACAAATAGAAAACACAACGCTCAGGACATGACGCTGGAGAAATACATGTTTATTGTTCACTGTAGGTGAAATGTATGTTGTGAAACAAAAATAACTGAGCATTTAGCTCTGGAACAAAAAGACTAAACAGAAATCTGGTGCATTTACACGAAGCTCTGGTAAAACCAAACAGAAATCTGATGAGTCTGCTACTTGTGTACAGTAAGACCATGTACGTAAAAATAAGGTACAAAAATATACAAATACCTAAGAGCATTACTCAGCCACAGCATCATGTCTCTACTGGGTCAGGACACAGGACTTCGTCCATCACAGGACACATGTTGTCTGACCAGGTAACGGGTCTCATTCACTAGCATTGATGGTTTTTCAATCTAGAGGTCCAGTGGGGTTTTACGGATGGGCGGGACTTACCAGCTCTACAGTATGATGTCATACAGTAATTGCTGTCAACATTTACATTCTGTACTATAATGTCAAAAGAAGGTCATTAGTTGTTCTCTGCTCTAAATCCTCAGACTGGTGGACACAGTGAATCTACTGATGTCCAGTTGTAGCCTTTGTCCCGCCTCCCTCATGCTCACATGGACCAGAACATGGTCCATCACAGCAGCTCTGATGTCATCAGATATTGCTGTTCTTTGTCTTCCTGACCACCTCAACCTCCTCTGACACGAACTCTTCCTCAGAGTTCTGTCCATTGTAGGGCCTCACAAACCAGTGCTCTCTGAACTGGTTACTGTGGATGTTCCCTTACATCATCAGACACCAGTGGGATCCATTTTGACTTGTAGTGTTCAAGTGTTCATTGTGTTTGACTTTTGTCACCTGTGCTCACTATTATGCAGCACACGTGCATCACAATGAAAATATGTTGAGAAGTTGTGTCTAAACAGCTGAAAAGAGCTGATGGTGTTTTCAAAATAGTGACTGTTTCAGTCAGTGGGTTCAGGCTACTGACAACAGGGTTTAGTGTTTTAACTATTGAGAAAAACTGTAATCCAGGCTGTCTGATCCAGTTTGTCCAGTAGCTGCTGACAGACTCAAAGACCTGACAGCTGATGGATGCACAGCTGCAGAGACCGACTGAGTCAGCTGAGCCAGGGCCTGGAGTCTGTTACTTTTCTCCTCACTGATGTTCCTAGTTGCTGGTCTACCTCTGGAAGGCACTGTTACCTCATCAAGCTCAAGCTTCAGCAGGTGTGCAGCTGCTCACCTGCAACCCATCCTGCAGTTTGGAGGATAAAAGGAGCTGGAAGTCAGACACACACTGCCAGAGTGTTGCACCAAGTGGTAACCTCCAGCCTCCCTCGCTTCATGTTGATATATTCTGAAATACAGATTTTGATCTTTGAGTTTTCTCCCAAGTGATCTGTTCTGCATTCTGCAGGAAACCTCACAGTTCTGGATCTCTGCTGTGCTGCTTCTGCTCCCCTGCAAACCTCACCATTCCCCAAGCGGTCTCATCAACCCACCAGTCATTCCTTCACTGTGTGTAACCTGCCTCTGGAACCCTCAGTGTCCAAAGCCCTGGCTTCATTCATCTATCAGTAAGCAACAGTCTATTCAAGGACTGATGACCAGATTTCCTTCACTCACCTGTCCTCCTCCTTCCAGAACCGCCTTCTGCTCTTGCCTCCAGTTCTTGGATTCCTGGTCACCCCCTCAAATAGACTTCATCAAGTCTCCTGAGAGTGTTCTATTGCATGTGGGTCAAACAAATCAACAAAACCATGACAAGCTGTTCACGCTTCACACCTGATGAGGGAAACATGTTGAATGTCGGTAAAAAACTAAATATTCAGCCTGATTAGATTTTTCTATCAAGTGAGACTCACAGCAGCTGCAGAGCTCCAGAGAACATGATGAAGGTCTGATGAAGAGGATCTGACAGCTGTTCTTCATCTGATGCATTAAGTCAAGTGTTTCTATCAGACTGGTCACTTTGATTAAAGACTAACTCAGTCCTGCCTCCTTGGGAACCATTAAACCAGCTGCACTAACTTCTGATTAGAACTAAACACCATCAAATACTGCTCTGATATTATGCTGACTCTTGTCTTTTGATAGAACAGTGAAAACCTGCTTCTTTTATGTTTGTTTTACTTTTAGTCATAATGTAGTTTTGAGGTTTAATTTTAGACCTCAGGCTTTATTCATGGCAGCAGGAATTTAGAGTCACATTGACACCAAATATTAGTAACTTCATCTTTCCTGAAGGTCAAAATATCTCACAAGCAAAGCAGACAACAGTAAAAGTACAAGGACACCTTATACACATCTGATTTTATTTATATATATTATATATTTCTGATTTCGTCAATTAACAAACATGATTTGATGTCTTGTTGTGAACCGTCCACACACCAGGATTCAGGATGATTTACCAGCAGAGGGCGTATTTGCTGCAGTCACACACTTACAGTTTGTCTCAGTAGCTTTGGCTCATTTCTCACAACAGAATTAAAGTTTTCACCACTGCTAAAACATTTCTCAAAACAATTAGTGCAAACTGCAAAACATAACAGATAACCTGCAAAAGCAAGTCACCTTTTCAAAAAGCAAGTTTCTTAATTTGACTTTTGGAAATATTAAAAAGCCTTCATAATTAAAAATAAAACATCTAGATTGTGTGCAGATGATTAAATGTCCTGTATTTATAGAGCGCTTTCTAGAGTGTTGAACACTCCCCAAAGCGCTGTACAACACAAACAGTCATTCACCCGTTCACACACACATTCACACACTGGTGGTGATAAACTACACTGTCCTGGAGCACACTGACAGAGGCGGGGGTGCCATGTACCGACACCACCAGGTCCCTCTGACCACCACCAGATCCCTCTGATCACCACCAGGTCCCTCTGACCACCACCAGGTCCCTCTGACCTCCACCAGGTCCCTCTAACCACCACCAGGTCCCTCTGACCACCACCTGGCCTCTGCTCACCACCAGATCCCTCTGATCACCACCAGGTCCCTCTGACCACCACCAGGTCCCTCTGACCACCACCAGGTCCCTCTGATCACCACCAGGTCCCTCTGACCACCACCAGGTCCCTCTGATCACCACCAGGTCCCTCTGACCACCACCAATAGACAAGGTGGGTGAAGTGTCTTGCTCAAGGACACAACGACAAAGTAACCCAGCTGGAGCTGGGATCGAACCGGAAACCTTCCAGTTGCCAGACTGGCCCCTCTACCAATAGAGCTACGTGCCGCCCCAAGTAGGAGGGGCTATCAGTCAGATGAGTAGGAGGGGAGTTGCAGCTCTAAGGTGACAGGAGCACTTCTACAGTACATCTGATGTGGTGTATGTTTACAGTGTTAATAAAACATTAATCTAAAATGACATCATCAGGTAAAGTATCTTTTTTACTACAGGTTTAGTCATTATTACTGTAGGGACATGTTTTCATCATTAAAGGTGCAGCCTCTGATAGTCATTGCATCCATGGAGCTCTTGGTTCCTACAGCCACACTGACAGAGGCTTTAACCTTTTAACCTCTACACCAAGAAAAAAAACAATAACGCAAAAAAAAAAAAAAAATGAATGTGTTATAAGACTTATGGACTGAAACATCTACCAAGACACTCCCCCCGTACAGGCTAACAGCCTCCAAGGCTCTCATATTTAAATTCAGCCACACCAGATCTCAACGTCCCACCGAGTGTCCCTATTACGCGTCTCCTCCAGGACAAAAAGCACAAGCTGAGTGTCTCTTCCTCCCCATTCAGCAGCAGAATCTTAATTATAATGCAGTTCAAGCTTTGAAAAGTGGAGCGTTTTCTACTGGACTACTGACACCATTGCCCTCATCCAAATCCTCATAGAGCAGCTCTTTTATCTCCAATTAACCTTTGTCTCTGCTCTGGTGACTCCTCAGCTGTTGTCTCATCTCTGAAGGCAAAATGCTGAGGCAGGCTGAATTTAAAGGAGGAACACAGAGAGACTTCCAGGGATCACTAAAGACTTTATTCTGAGGCATTTCCTTTATGTTTTATTATTAAGGCCCACAGCATGAACCTACAGAGCCACTAACAGCCTCAGATCTCCCTCCCTCTGTAGGTCGGCTGTGAAGAGGTTAAGATTTCTTTAGACACCAAACTCTTGTTGCTCGGTTTCGTTGACCCAACTCTAAGTTGCCGTTCAGTTATGGCAAAACCTTGATGCTTTAAATTGGAGGTATTTGTTCTGTTGGGCCTTTATATTCTAAAACGTTCTTGTTTCCCTTCCCAGAACTTGTCAGAGACGCGCTTTGACTAAATCCCATCCCATAAATGAGTTGATTCTCTCAGAGTGGTGGCTGGGTCTTTACTCTGACATCTGTCCAGTTTTTATGTTCAGTAAATTCCATCAAACACAGCCAGACTCCAGAATCCTCATAAGAAACAGACAGAAGCTGTGAATTCCTGTGTGAATGAATCCATTTAAACCTAAAACAAATCAGCATGTGAAAGAATTCAGAATATTCTCTGAATGTTTTATGTATCTTCAGAGTGTTTTTTATTGTTGAACATTTACTGGATGGAGGCTTAATGAATGGATTGTCTGTGAGTCATAAACCTCCTGTTTCTGTTTTCTCTTCATAAACTCTGATTTCACGACAGCTTTGTGGTGCGATGGAACCTTTTACTGTTGTTCCTTAATGCAGGTTCTGTTTTATTGCTGTCAGAAGAGTTTCCTCCTCAGGACAACAAAACTTAAATAAAATACAACACAAGTTCTGTTTACCCCTTAAAGAGTTAAAGAGATAATATGCAGTTTTGCTTGTTTTGGCTCCCCCTGGTGTCCATTTTAAATCACTGCCATAAAAAATTTGACTGTTAGACAGTTAGGCAACTGCAGACTTGCAATCCTGGTATTACGGATCTAAGCACCAGATGGGGCTAATGACTTTTCATTAACCTTGCAAAGGGTTATATTAGCACGTACTGGCTAAAGGAAAAGTTTTAAAAATATGAACAAGTTGCAAAGGATGCCTTTAAATATGAAATAAAATGTGATGTTTGTAAAACTGAAATATTTATTAATTGTTATTATTATAACAACTCTTATTTTAATTTGTTCCATTTTATTGTGTAATTATAACAATGTAATAGTAATAAATAAATAAAATTGGCCCTTACCACCAGAGGAGTATACAGAGGGTGAATGAATGAGGTTAGAGTTGACATGTTACAGAAGGTTTTTAATCTTCTTTATTGAATAACATGTTACAGTAGCACCGTTTTTATCTAAGGACTGGTGACATCACTCAAAGTGGGTGGAGTCTCTAGAAACAGGAAGTTACAGTGGCCCCTAGAGACGAAACACATGCAAAACCCAAAACACATGCAAAATAGAAAGCATGCAAAAACCCAAAACACATGCAAAATAGAAAACATGCAAAAACCAAAAACACATGCAAAATAGAAAGCATGCAAAAAACCCAAAACACATGCAAACCAGAAAACATGCAAAACCCAAAACACATGCAAAACAGAAAACATGCAAAACCCAAAACACATGCAAACCAGAAAACATGCAAAAACCCAAAACACATGCAAAATAGAAAACATGCAAAAACCCAAAACACATGCAAAATAGAAAACATGCAAAAACCCAAAACACATGCAAAATAGAAAGCATGCAAAAACCCAAAACACATGCAAACCAGAAAACATGCAAAACCCAAAACACATGCAAACCAGAAAACATGCAAAACCAAAAACACATGCAAAACAGAAAACATGCAAAAACCCAAAACACATGCAAAATTGAAAACATGCAAAACCAAAAACACATGCAAAACAGAAAACATACAAAAACCAAAACACATGCAAACCAGAAAACATGCAAAACCCAAAACGCATGCAAACCAGAAAACATGCAAAAACCCAAAACACATGCAAACCAGAAAACGTGCAAAACCAAAAACACATGCAAAACAGAAAACATGCAAAAACCAAAAACACATGCAAACCAGAAAACGTGCGAAACCAAAAACACATGCAAAACAGAAAACATGCAAAAACCCAAAACACATGTAAACCAGAAAACATGCAAAACCAAAAACACATGCAAAATAGAAAACGTGCAAAACCCCAAAACACATGCAAAATAGAAAACTTGAAGCCTGGAGGCAGGGTGGATGGAGCGGATCAGTTGATGAGAACGAGAGAAAGCAGCAGGTGATCCTCATAAAGTGCTCCATCCAGTTTGGTGCTTTCAGATTAAGAGTCCAGATGAAAACTTCTCTTCTTGTTACTGTTTCCTCAGTTTAGAATAAACACACTGATGTGTCTAGGCCTATTGTAAATTCCATTTATTTTCTACATTTGCTCAGATGTCTAACTGAGCAGACCCAACATCAAGTCTTAACTGAAATAAATATGTTACACCCTCAGATTATGGTAGGTTGCTGTAACAAAAAACTGTATTAATAGAGAACGGTATACTACTGTTCAAAATATCCTGTTTTTTACAGTAATTTGTTACAGTCTTCTTTTAATCATCTGTTATTTACCTATTTTTGATTTTTAGAGTTTTCATTCCTATAAAATTTTGATTCATTGTATTGGTCTAAATTCATTTTTATTTTTTAGCTTTATTTTATATTATTCTTAATTTTATGTTTTCTTCATATTTTATTATCTTTTTTATTTATCTTATTGTTTCTATGTATCATGAGGATACTTGAGATGGACAAAATAAGCATCGGCTTCAATCCATTCCAGTTTGATCCATTTCATAACTTATAATCGTACAATGACAACGCTGTTATAATGTAACAAAAATAAAAATAAACTCATTCATCCATCCATTCATTCATTCAAATCATGTCACATACCACAAAGGTCTAGTACCACAAGGGTTCACTTCTAATTGTATTTATTTATACATACCACATTGGACCCTCCCATTAATTATCTTCATAATATCTCCTACTTTTATGCAAATGACAACATCGATACCACAAGGCGTTTGATATTGTGATAATGTAAAAAGAAAAAGAAAACTTTTCCTCAGTGTTATGTCATAGGGACATACTTTGTTGAAAGTGAACTGTCAGATATCTAACCTTTCTGTCAAATACAAAGAAGACACAAAGCCCGTATTTTTGTTTTTGGTATGACAGTGACCATATAAGGTGCAAGATTAATTGGACACCAGGTGGCGTTTATTAGTCACCAGGTGCCGTATGTTTAGTGCCACCTGGTGTATTTGACGGTGATTAATAAGCGTCAGGTGTATCTGTGCGCGTGCCTTGTGACTAATTTGGCCGTCCATAAACCTTCAGACGAGCAGGCTGCTCTTCATCACCTCACTGCACTGACACACAAACAACAAAACACACTTCATAGAGTTCCTGTTGACCAGCTGCAGCGTTTACAGTGGAGCTTCTGTTGAGCCCAGAGTGAAACGTCAAAAGAAACAAGAAAAGGTTTTAGTGAGATTCTACCTGAGACGACCTTAACGTTTGGTGTTTCTCAGATCAGACTCATTCATTATCCATCTGTTGATGAAGATTTTCTACAAACTGTTTCTTCTTTCCACCAGATGAACCTGATCACTGTAGGATGGAGGGAACCAAACTCTCCCTGTCAGAGAACAGGATTCTTCTTCAGCACTCCTGAAGGGCCTCCTGAAGCTTTAAACCCTTCAGATTCTCTCCTCCTGTTTCCTACATTCAAATCACGGTCAGACATGATGAGTTCAGGTTTTCTGTTTCATCCTAGTGGAGCAGCGTGGTTTTAAAACCACTCCAATCCTTCAGCTGACCTGTGATTCATGCAGACCTCAGAAACATTTGCACAGCTGTCAGTTTCACACGACTCTGTTGTTTAGTCAGAAATCTCCAGACGTTCCTGTCAGACTCCACCTCTGGAGGCAGCAGAAGAGCTCCATCTTGTTGCTGCTGATGCTTTAAATCACCACAGAATTCCATGTAAATGACCATGACAGCAGTGGCCAGCTTTAGAACATCCTGTTTGCTAGTGGACAGGATTTGTCCAGAGGGAGGACGGAGACCTCAGACAGCTGATCACTGGACATTTCCTCTAGGAAGCGTAGAGACGGTTTAGCTGTTAGACAGCTGTTCAGATAGACAACTTGTGACAGATCAACTGAATCATTTGTTCTAAAGTCAGGCTGTTCTCAGCATCTAGAGATTTATGAAGGTCATTCTGTTTTGTTCAGATTCACAGCAGATATGAAGCCAGAGCTGGTCAAACAGCAGAATGACCACGACTGAAGGAAGCTCTGAGACTCTGTCTGTTTGGACACGTTTGATTCTGACTGTGTTCAGATGTTCACAATAATGTAGTCCTCCAGTAAGACAGGCCTAAACACAGCTGATCCTTCAGTTCTTCATCACACAACTACAGTCTACATCTATCAGACAGTCAGAGGATTGTTACATGTTACAAATATTAAAGCAACAATCAGCTCACAGCTGGAAGGAAGGAATCTGAAGATCTGAGACGATATCAGGAGGAAAGAGGTTGATTTGGATCTGGAGGACAACAGACTGTGAAGACAACATCACCACATCTCCCACTCTCTGTCTGTCAACAGCTGATGACACTTTGACTCATTCTACCGTCCAAACACACAAAGAATGTGACCAACACTGATCTGAGACCAGCTTCCAGTCAGAAGTCAGTGGAGAATCTGACAGAAGAAACCTTCACAGCTGAAGATCTAAACGCTGAGATGTAAAGATCCCAACGTCAGATGTTTACAGGAGAAACAGGCCCCACCTCACACCTGAGAGAAAACATTTCAGGAGGATCAGGAAACTCTGTTGTAGAATGTTAAAACATGTAAAGGTCACTGTGGGGACTGATAAAAGTCTACTGGTCCTTTAGAGTCTGGAGACCTGCTCTTGTGCTCCAACCCTGTTGCAAGACAGAAGGAAATGATTTCTAAGCTGTCTATTTGATCAGCTTGAAGTCAAACTTTATTTGTCATCACTGCTATTTAGCTCAAACATACAGAGTCTGAAACAAGCAGGATGCACAAAGTTAGAAAACTGATCAATAAACATGAAAACAAGCAGAAATGTCTAGAAATACATAGACACTGAATCAGACTGGAGTTACTGCTGATATCACTTCCTGACACCAGAGGGCGCTGGTGGGACGGGATTGAGGGAGAGATGTTAGAAGTAGATGACAGAGTGTGTGGGTTAGGGCTGAAACGATTCTTCGAGTACATCGAATAATTCGAGTACAAAAAAGCCTCGAGGCAAATTCTCTGCCTCGAGGCTTCGTTTCATTCATATTTAATTAATCCATGGCATTGCAATCGCCCGGGGTCATGTTTCACCCGGACCGAAACAAGTGGCGCACATACACACTGCACTGAATGCACACGCAAGTAGCGAATGTAACTTAATTTTATCTTAAGCCATGGTGGACAACTAGACCGTACTATTACTACTAGTACTAGACCGGCACAGACTGAAAGATGTCGGTAGGTACCGGTAGCGAAAAAACACGGTGCCGACTTTGGTACTGAGATGCTTCATTTATCCGCCTGCGCAGCTACACGGGTGGAGACACAGGTGAGACGGAGGAGCAGATAGCCCCTCCCTGTCAAAACAGCGTAGCGAGTTGCGGGTTAAGAATTCCGAAAAACTCTAAAGTTTCGCCGCATTTTGGAAAGGTAAACGGGAACAGAGCAAAATGAAACATATGCTATGAGATTTGTGCCGCAAAAAAACAGGCATTCCAGCAATTAGTCAAAGCCACGCATCGCGTATGGAATTAACTTGCTGCTGCAGCGCTGTCACTTCAGTCCGACTGAAAAAAAGGTGTGTGAGGGGAAGACGGTGACATAACAGAAAGTTCAGAGGTAAGCAATAAATACCAGTAATAATAGTAAATGCACTTATATGCCACAAAACCATGGTTTATATCTATTTTTTATTTAAAAAAAATGTTTAATACTTTGTTATTTTCTCTCAGATTTATACATTGTACATGTAATTTATACATATAAATATATATGTATGTATATTCATGTATATTTATATATACATACATACATGTAATTTATTAGAGTACTCGATTAATCGAAAAAAGATTCGATAGAGTACTCGATTACAAAAATATTCGATAGCTGCAGCACTAGTGTGGGTGTTAAATGAGAGTTCCTTCCTGGACCAGCATCGCCTCCTGCTTCAACAATGAGTCACCATGACGACAGAGAGCAACACAAACCCTTTGATGAGCCAGTGGACACATCGGATCACTGCTGCATTCTGCTGTTTAAAACTATGGAGCCCATTTCCACCATTTAGAAAAACATCTCCTAATGATCAGATACTAGCTGATACTTAGGACTTCATTTTGAAGGAACATGGACCACTTTGTCCCTCTTGTCCAGCGTCTCTATTGGAGCAGTCCAGTCCAGCTTGCTGTCCAGCTGTCCTCCTAGGTCCCTGTGGCTGGAGACCATCTCTACATCATCTCCTCTGACAGCCACAGGAACTGGTTTAGACCGCCTCCTTCTAAAGTCCACGACCAGCTCCTGGTCTTGGAGGTGTTCAGTTGTAGAGAGTTGGGGCTACACCAGTCAACAAAGTCCCTGATAGTTCTCTGCTTCACAACCTCCTTCATTACATCGGATCATTGCTGAGTCATCAAAAAATGTCTGAAGAAAGTCAGCTGTGTAGAGCGAACAGGAAGGGGGACAGGACTTGAGGGACTCCTGTGCTGCTGAAGATCTCCCCAGAGGCACAGTTCTGCAGACTGACGTTCTGTGCTCTGTGTGTCAGGTAGTCCACCATCACCAGGAGACCAGTCCAGACTCCATGGTCCTCATCCTCTCCCTCAGCAGCCTGGCTGCTGGAAGGAGCTTCACAAGTCCCAGTATCCTCACAGAAGATGTCTAGATGCACCACAGTGAGGACAAAAGTATTTGATCAATGTCTAAAGTTTTCCCACTGACAAAGAATGAAGAGCTCTGTAACTTTCATCATAAGAACGCCTCAACTAGAGGCAGAAAGTAAAAACTAAAACATTCAGAAAATCACAGTTTGATTTTAAATCATCGATTTTCCTTTTATAGCAGAAATCAGTATGTGACCCCCTACCAACCTTCAGAGTCCTGACTCTCTCAGACCTGTTAGCTGGTCTTTAGAAGTCTCCTATCCTCCACTCATTACACCTGTTTGAACTGGTTCCCTGTATAAAGACACCTGTCCACTCAACCAATCAGACTCCACCCTCTCAGCTGTCTGAGGACACCAGGGACTAAACTGTAGATCTACACAAGGCGGGGATGGGCTACAGGACAACAGGCTAACAGCTTCATTAGAACATGGAAGAAACTCCAGACGACTGTTAGTCTCCCTCTGACTGGAGCTCCATGAAGATCTGGTCTGGTGGAGAATCAGTGATCAGGAGAACGGTGAGGGGTCAGCCCAGAACTACAGGACCTACTACTACACCTGGTCAGTGACCTGAAGAGAGCAGGGACCACAGGGTCAAAGGTCACCATCAGTAACACACTACGCCATCATGGATTAAATCCTGCAGTAGGTCCTCCTGCTGAAGACAGGACATGTCCAGGTCCATCTGAAGTTCACCAGAGACCATCTGGATGATCCAGAGGAGGTCTGGGAGAAGGTCAGGAGGTCAGAGGAGACCAAGATAGAACTTTATGGTAGAAACTTCACTCGCTGTGTTTGGAGGAAGAAGAAGGATGAGAACAATCCCAAGAACATCATCCAACCATGGAGCACGGGGGTGGAGACGTCATGGTTTGAGGTGTTTTCCTGTAACGAGGACAGGATGACTGGACCACATGGAGGAGAGGATGGATGGAGACATGGATCACCAGATTCTGGTCAACATCCTCCTTCCCTCAGTGATCATTGAAGATGGATCGATCTCCAGCAGGTCAATGACCTGAAACACAGCCAGGAAACTAAGGAGGCTCCATCAGAAGCATCAAGGTCCTGGAGAGGCCTAGCCAGGCTCCAGACCTGAACCCAGGAGAAAGTCTTTAGAGGAGCTGAGACTCCATGTTACCCAGCTGGGGTTGGCTTTGGAGCTCGAGGAAAAATGGAGACAATAAAACAATCCAGAGATGAACTGTTCATGACTGGAAAACCTCTCACAACCAGTTCACAAGACAACAGTTTCCACTCAGATGGAAACCTGTGTTCTGAAAACCGTCTCTGAGTCAGGATGTTTCAGGATAATCAGTCATCATTTCTGGTCTGACAGGAAACACTGGTCTGACTGAGCCTGAAGAGGCTTTGAAGAGTCATAACATCCCAAATCCAACAAGGACTCTGTTTCAGACCAGCTCTAAAGATGAAAAGAAGACGTTTTTGTGGAGACGATTGAAAAGGTTTCTGACACCTGCAGGCCTCCAGGACCTGAAGAGTTAAAGGTTCAACCATCTACCACCACACACACACACACACACATATATGTATGTGTGTGTGTATATATATATATATGTATATACAGTGTTGGGAGTAACGAGTTACAAAAGTAATTAATTACTGTAATGCATTGCTTTTTGCGGTAACGCAGTAAAGTAAGGCATTACAGAAAAAAAATCTGTAATATTTTACTCGGTACAATGTCAGTAACGCGCGCATTACAGTGCATGTTTAACCCGGACTGAAGTGGTGGTTTTCCAGAGGAGAAACATCACTCAGCGCCAAATGTTTCACTTCCTGTAGTCAGACAGAGCAGAGATGAGTCTGGTTCTGTCTGGGTCATGCAGCAAACTCATGCGTGGTTCCGAACTGTGTCGGAGGAGCGCGCACAAGTCGCGTGCGCTGCCCAAGTCCTGCGCGCTCACAGTATCCAAGGCCTGCAGCGCGCCGCTCGGAAACTGAAGCGAACTGAGAAGTTTCCTGATAAAGATTCACTCTAACAGACTAGATTATTAACATCAGAAGTTAGAGAGCTCGCTCTCTCACGCCCACCGAGCAGAGGAAAGCGCGCGTCATGCAGGCCCGTCGCAACAGGACAGGCAAACCAGGCAATTGCCTAGGGCCCCGAGCTGGTTAGGGGCCCCCAGACAATGACTGTTTAAGAAATTAACGCAGTAACAAACTGTGTGAACTCAGCGCGCTGTCCCTTTAACACCGCCCCCCACCCCCAGCTCGTCCCCGCTCAACAGCTGCAGGCACGCGTCACGCTTCCCCAGACCTCCTCCTTCAGCCGACTTCTAGCTGAGGCACGAGAAAGGCGGGGCATGAAAGTTCGCTCCCTGGCCATCCTATGTTTTGAAAATCCGCGGCAGCCAGCAACATTTGAAAACGGCAATTCGGCGAACAGCATGAAGCGATCACGAACTTATAGTCTGGAAGCCAGAAAAAAAAGTGTAAGGAGAGGAGGAAGAAAAGAAACAACATGACAGTGGTAAGTGATCATGGATACATTTAGCCTACATGTTACAACAGAGAAGTAAACAAGATGAAGCCTGGACGACAGAATATTCATGTTTCCTAACACTCCTTCACATTCCAGTGGCCCATCATCTGTGCTCTGTGCAGACGGTGATAACTTTACAAATGAAAGGCAGCAAAGTGTCAGTGATTGATTTCAAACCAAGCAGCCATTTGGCTGAACTTTAGTAGAGATGAGGGGGTCTAAACATCCTGGGAGTTCTGCTGGGTCAGACACCACAGTTTCAACTTTTTAAAGAGAGCTTCGGATTTTACTAAAATTTTTAAAATAAATTTAGTTGTGTTAAATACTAGTTTCATTATTGATTTCATAATTGCAAATGTTTCCAGCTGCCATGCTAACTGCAGCCTGCAGTAGCAGGTAGCAGGTAATGGTACTTTCAAGTTTAGGAATGAAATCAGCTTTTACTGTTTTGTATTGGAAAAATACTTCTTGTAATCCTAAGGAAACTGGTATTTTAAAACAACAATATTTATTTTAAAAATGTTTGTGAAATCTGAAGCTCTCTTTAAAAAGTAGAACTCCCAGGATTTTTAGACCCCCTCAGCTAAAGTTAAGACAAATGGCTGCTTGGTTTGAAATCAACAACTCAATCACTGACACTTTGCTGCCTTTCATTTGTAAAGTTATCACCGTCTGCACAGAGCACAGATGATGATGGGCCATTGGAATATGAAGGAGTGTTAGGAAACATGAATAATCTGTCATCCAGGTTCATCTTGTTTACTTCTCTGTTGTAACTTTTGTGAAGACTTCAAATCAGCACACAAGATGTGTATGTGACAGTTTTTAAATTACATTTTGTTGTGTTAAAATTGCAGTTTCTACATTAAGTCTTATTCCAATACAAAACAGTAAAATACATTTTTGACAGTGGGTCAAATGTGACCCACTTTCAAGTTTAGAATGTAAAAAGTAGCTTTTAGTGTTTTGTACTGGAAGAAGAGTTCATGTAATCCCCATGAAGCTGGTACTCTGGTAAAAGAAACTGGTGAAAGTTTTGCAGTCATAAACGGTGTGTTCATGCTGTAGCTCTCTTAGGGGCGGGGTGGGGGGGTGGAGTCAAAGTACATTTT
>SSNR01001020.1:0-39216 GCA_006937965.1 Callopanchax toddi
GTTCTCACTCTGTACGATGCTCTGATGAGACCTGACACGTCGCTCTTGAACAGCTGCTGCATAGAAGGAGCAGAACCTGGAAATGAGGTCACTCGCTACAGAATGCTTGACCAAAATAAACGTGTATCCTTGGCAAGCCTTGCCATTCTGTGTGGATAAATGTTTAAAAATTGAAATAAATCCCTCAGTAGCCGGGGAATGGATAACTTTTTAGTGAAAATTAGCTCTGACTTCTCCATGATCAGCCAAGACTGTAAACAGGAAGACAGACATGGAGCGTCCTGTGCGTGCGCGGCCCCCACCTCTATAGGTTTGCGCAAAGCACGTGCACATTGACTGACAGCCCACAATGTGGAAATTTGAATCCTATTGGCTGAAAAAGTTCACCCGTCAGAGAAAATTCAAAGGGACCTACGTGAGGAAGGAGGGTCTTCAGAAGAATGACAAATGTTGTGGAACTCTACCCATAGATCATAGTTTAGAACTGAACTATCATTTGAAACATTTATGAAACTTTGATACATAGAAAAATGCTCCACATGTCAGCTTTAAGTTTATGAGGACAAAACTTTGGACAAGGGACCATTTTATCTTAATAGAAAGTTCCTGCAAGGATAATAATTGCTAGTGGTACTTGTGCATATAGTTGAGTCTGTGGTCCTTGACTGACTGAGAAGGAATAAAGCAAAAGGTGGTAAGTAATAGCTGGGTATTAGTGCAACAGACCAAAACTTTGCAATTAACTTCCATGGTACTGAAAGATGGCACCTACATCTACAAACACAGTGTGTGCATATAAACACACATACACACCCACACCATTCACTCTTTGATTCTACCCTTCCTGGGAATAATTTACCACTGTGAGAACACATTCAACCCTCATGCCACCATACACACACACACACACACACACACACACACACACACACACACACACACACACAGAGAGAGAGAGAGAGAGAGAGAGAGAGAGAGAGAGAGAGAGAGAGAGAGTCAGCCAGCCCTTCATTAACTAGTTTACTCCTAATTCACTACAACGAAAGTTAGGGAAATCCAATTACTAGACTAGAATGACAGAGAAAGTAGGAGCAAGGAAAATCATTTACCCAAAAATATGCTTCATAAATTACCTGTCAGCTTTCATCAAATTAGTCTGTCAACAGCGTTTCCACTGTGAACCACAAACACACACATCCACGCATGGCTGTACACACTTGCCACTCCTGCACTTCCAGTTTCTTTCTGTCCAGATCTCATCTATTAGACCGGGGACTGGCATTTTGAAGCCAAACGAACCATTAAATAGGAATTATATTCTGCCACCAGTGACACCACTAATTTAAAACTTGGGCAGTAATTGTTCTAATTGTCTGACCCCCTTCTCACCTCTGTCATCTAATCCGTCGTTTTATTATTTTTCTGTCACTTTTTCTCTCATAAACATGTCCGCCATCAGCAAGCACATTCTGTCCAGCATTCACCAATTCACAGAACGGGAACATGAAATAACCAGAGAGCTCAGTGCTGACGTGGGCAGAGACACAAACACACCCCAAAAAGCAACTTACACACACTAATGTTTCATTTTTCTTTCCTCTCGCCTTATTCCATCCTCCATCTCATCTCTTCCTCTCTCCACTGCTTCCTATATTCTGCAGCATGCACATTTATCAACTTCTGTCCATCTATTCTCTCCTGTTTCTTCACACTTATCTCCCGTATTCACTCTTTGTACTATCCCCCACCCCATTAACCATCTCAGGTTGCCTTTTATGCATTTCATTCCCTTAGATTTTTCATTTCTTTCTTTCTGTTAAAATTTTCCTTTTTCCTGAATTCCAGTTTATTCAATTTTATTACTGATTCTACGCATTTTAGATGAGAATTAGCACACTTCACTTGGGATTTAAATTATGTTTGCACAACTGATCTTTTGCATGAATGAAAGTAATTGGTGTATATTGTTTGTTCTACTGCAATATAAGTTGTTAGATTTTTAAATAAATCATTCAGGATTGAACAGTTTACCTTTATCCTAACGGTTCTGTAAAATGACTCGTGGTTCAAGTTGTAATCTCTCTAGAAAACAACTTCACAAATAAGTCATTGCAGTCACATTGACTAACATGCAACAACTATGTCTGTTCAGTGCAATTTGTAGGTCCAGCATTCATGGGAATTTTTTTAATGCATTGTATAACAAAGAAAAAAATGAAAGTTGTTTAGATGATATTTGGTCAAGTAAGTTGAACTATATTTTCACAATTTGTGCTACCACATGAAGTTTTTACCCCTCACACCTACTTACATTATTTTCCCTGGCCAGAGATTTATAATCCCTTCAGAGAGTTTTTATTCTGCACCAGTCCCCCCCCCCCAAACATTATTTCCAGAGCAGGTTAAACAAGAGAAATTGAAGTCAGATGTTCAAATCACCTTCTTTTGACATATAGAAGCAGTGACTCTACTCAAAATTCCTATGTATCTAAACTCAGGTATTCTATGTGTGAGATGTTTAATGAATCTCTTTTTTTTTTTTGGGCCATTCTACAAGTCTTGTGACCATAAGGGAAGGTTGGAATGTAGATGGACCACTAACCCAGGAGCATAGTCTTTTGGCTGAGTTCCTTCCTCATCATGACAGACCAGAGCAACACCCTCATTACCAAGCCCTGATCCATCACTCTATCTCTTGATCGATCCTACTATCACTCCTGAGCAAGATACCAAGATACTTGAAGTCCTCTGGTTAACTGCCTCCTTAAAGCGGTGGCGGGTTTGAGTACCCCCATAAACCTGGGAGATTTGTTGCAATGGGATGTCAACTATTGATAGGGCCTTCCATGGTAAATTGACCACATAAAAGGGGTTAGACCAAGAGTGATTCAAATACCTGGATGGAGGAGAAGGAGGTTACCTTGCCTAGAATAAGGAAAGTGGGGTACCCTCCTAGAGCGAGGTCTTAGGGAAGCTTGTCACTGAGCACCTGGTAGTTCAGCCTATGTTTCTGGGGCTCAGCCAAACCCAGCTCAAACATGAGGTCCTGGGATTGTTGATATCATAAACGGTATGAAACAATTTCACATGATGCAAAATAAGAAATTTAGTAAACTGTAAAGAAAAATAAGAACATTTAGGTATTTTTGTAAATGTAGTTTTACCATTTTTGAGTCTCCATTACTAAAACAGCTACAGTTTGTTCTAAATACTAAAATATAGTCTGTGTTGCACATTTTAAAAATGATCTAGCATGGTTTTTTTTTTATTCACAGCCTTTCTGTGAGCAACATCATTATCTAATCAAGCGTTGTGCAATTATCTAAAGCTTATGAGGCTGTGCTCTGCAAAATTAAAACACCGTTCATCCAAACTTCTCTCGACTTGCACTTCCCTGGGTTCCCTGCAAAACACCTGCCAAAGGTGAAGCAGATTAGAGCACAGCCGTCAAGCAAATTAAAGAACACACACACAAATTCATGTTGCGTTTGTGAGATCTGTGCACACAACACCCACACACACACTCAAAGAGGATTTGTTAACTTATAAAAGCTGTTTCTTTATTTCTCAGGCTTTCCCTGAAGTGACTGATAGAAACATTTAAAGCATACAGGAAAATAGGGGGTGGGGGGGTGGGGGGAATTCCCATCAAATAAATGAGCTTATTTATTCAGTGAACTGTGGTTCACAGACTGAAGTATATAATACGTGCACGACTCACAGTCAACGCTGATCCACTGACATTTTCTGCTTGCACAACAAAGCAAATCTTTTTGCAAGTTGACAGCAAAAGAAGCTGTCATTATAAACTGCTATTATTTCTGTATTTTTTTGTTCACGTTATATAATAGTGAGTTATTATCATAGTTGCTGGCTATGAATATGTTACAGACTAACAAAGAGGAAATAAGATGATGCAGCAGTTGTAAGAGCAGAAAATAAAAGTGGTAATTTTTTTTTTATTGAACATTGACAACTTGTCAAATAACAAGCAAATAATATTTTATTATAGACTAGGTTTCAGTTTAGTATGTGTTTCTGTTTTATTACTTTGTTACATAATTTACATTTTCCAATGGATGTAATATAAGCCACGTCCCAACTGGAAGCTTTGTAAACACTTTGACCTGGTCGAATCACAGCTTGTGAATTCTGATGTAAGGTCTTCCAGGAAACAACTTAGCGCTGGCTTAGAAATTGGCCCTGGGTGTATGCGAAACAAACAAGAAGAAAATCAGGAACACAGGAGGAGATCAAAATGGAAATAAGGGTGACGAGTGATGAGAGATGAGTGTGGTTCGGGGTAATGAGGCTGAGTGTATGCGTGGTGTGGTCACGGCTCGCTTCTTGGGTATCTGTGGTCTCAATTATTGTATCACAAGTAATAGTCAAGTCAACTACCATCATCTTGCACATGCATACGAATACTGTGCTAATCCCAAATGGCTTTAGTTCTTTTTCAGCTCTTGTTAACTTGTTTTTTTCTGTCATTTGTGGTTTCTGATGTTCGTCATTAACCTTCATAAATGCAGCAGTAGGATTTTGTAGTTTGTCTCAGATGTTTGCATCTCCAGTTCTTGTATCTTGAAAACATAACAAACCCCTGATGATGGGACAACTGCTGTGAAACAGGAACAAAGCTAAGCAACAGAAAGTGTGTCACTCATTAGGTTGTGTTGGAAAATATGCAATCGTTAACTAATATACTGTAAAATGAATGCTGCAGATGCTTCCCTTGTGTGGCCTTGAAGTCGGCTCACTCTCTAATATTGTTTGTGTAACAGTTTTACTGCTATAATTCAACAGTGGCTGTGTCTTTTTATTACCATTGTTTGAGATTATGTCACTATTAACATCCTTTTATATTTTATCTCCTATATCATCCTTTTTTATTATCCTATTGCGCCCCATGCAGAGCTATGTCTTTCATTACTCAACTAATGTTCTGGTTACAGTGTCATTAATTTGTGAAAGAACCTCAGGCCAGGAGCAAAGAAGAGGCTGAGAGGGAACAAGAGGTAATATACTGAAAAGACAAGAGAAAGGAGAACTATTACGCAGGTCCTCAGGCTTCTCTCTTGCTATTCCCATCTCCCATCGCGCTTGCTCCTTCCCTTTTCTTACCCCCCGTAGACGAGCTCCTAATTAACATTAAATTATTGTCTCCAACTCCCCTGCTTTAAATGCAGGGATGAAAATCTGCCTCCCTTCAAGGCTGCCTCAGCTTTTTGGTCCCCGTCTGTTATGAGCAGGGGCAGGTTAACTCGAGGAGTTCACGCAATTAATAAAAGGTACTTGAGTTCGACATTTAAAGGCAGGCTCTATGTAGCAATTCATCTGTTGTTGGGAGAAACACAAAGACGTCAGCAGGCAAGGCTGAAAAGTGAACTTTTTGTGGCACGACAGACAGACTGTTGAAGAAATAGAGCAACAACGTGATCCGTCACCGAGGAGCTCCAATCATTAACATTACATTAAGGTGCGCTCGCTGGTTGCTGTAGCCTTGGTAATGCGTCGTTGCCTCAGATAATGCTGTCATATGTTGTGTTGACAGAGCCATGTGTCTTACCTCACCTCGTGTCTGTCTATTTGAGTGCAGTACTTACAGTCACACAGGAGCCAGTGTCAAAAACGAGTAGTGTAACACTTTACAGTACATTAAGCTGGGGCATTATGGTGTTATGCAAGAACAGAATCACTTTTTGTATTCTTTTATATTCTCAGTTCCTCTTTATTTCCTTTTCTTTTGCTCTCAATGTACTTGTCAACTGCACTCATTCAGTCTCTGAATCACACAAACTCAGAAGAGACTGGATGTTAGATTTTTTTCCACATAGAAGGTTTCTTCTAGCACAAAAACTTCTAATTGCAGATCTTTGAGATGTCTATCGGTGTGGACAATGTTTTATAGATTAACTGATTTGAACTGTGAAGACGTTTTCTCTCTCTCTCTCTCTCTCTCTCTCTCTCTCTCTCTCTCTGTGCTTGCATGTGTACTTTCATTGGTCAAAGTGTGAACATTTGAGATGTGTTGCTTGTTTGCAGTTAGCACACAAAACAGTGACTGTAACCACTCACCTAGAGTTGGGAAAAAAAAGATTTTTAATGCCATCAGTAAGATAATAAGTGATTGCTTAGCTCCATATTCTGTATACTCTTGTAGCATTTAAACCAGACGTGTTTCTACCTACACATTACATTTCTAATTTTGGAATTTTACAGTTTTAAATCATTTAAGCTAGTATCTCACTGGGCTGCAACTATTGGTGACAAATTGTGAACAGTATTAGTAAGAGAGCTTTCAATTTTTCCAGAAATGTTTTCAAGGGTTTTCAATGTTCTCGCTTGAGTTGCAGGGCCTCACTCTCATTTCCCTGAATTTTGGACACTTTCAAAAACTTTGCATCTCAAAAAAGTTGAATCTGGGACTCTTTCTAATTTACCTTACATGAGTCAGAAAGTATTAAAAAAAATGTGCGACAGCTTTGGGAGGGGTTGGAACCAATGAAAGCGTGAGGATAAATGTGACGAAAGTTTTACACTAATTTAATAATTTCTTTTCTATTCTGTCATATGGTCATATGCCATTTGAAAAAAACTTCTCACCAACATTCAGTAGCTGCATCATGTTTAAAGTACCCAAAGGGCAGACAAAGGATGCAGAGTGCTGGATAAGAGAGAGAAAAAACTTGACTTTGGAAAAAAAGCAAAAACCTACTGCATAAACAAAGAAAAGGCTACTGCAGCAACAAACGTCATAGAGATGCAAACCAAGGCAAGCAACAGGTATGAATACTGGACAAGGAAACAAGGAGGAGGATCAGACAAGGAACTGAAGAACACTGTAACTGTTGGAAAACAGATTACTGTGTCAAAGCAGCTGGGTGATTAATGGATAAATTGCAACTGTGCAATGGCTGAGAAGCTGAGAGAAACCAATAAACAGTGACACAAGGAACTTTATGACTGAAATAAACACCAAAACCATAACACTGTTAGATGCACATACCAATTCAGTGTGATTCCAACTGAACATTTACATTTTCTTGCAGTTTTGTGTCTCTATCTATCAGCAGCAGTCACAGCCCAGTGAGATTCAGGTCTTAGCCTGGTTAGTCTGCTTGGTCAGGTGACTAATAGTGCCATAGTCAGGGGTCTTCATGCACAGTGGCTGGCACTCTATCCTGTTCATTATTTGAGTCCACCCTGAGGTTTGCTTGCGTTTCTTGGGTAGGTTGCAGGTTATGCAGCCATTCTGCTCTGACCAGAGTCTACAACACTAACCTTAAACAACAGCAGTTGATAACCAAAAATTCTATATAATTTAGTTAAACAAAAGAACAGCATCATGCACATTCACAAATACAGAAGACTTTTTTTATACTATGCTCCTGTGCTTTTTCACAAACTGCTGAAAACAGTTGTATAAAACAGCTTTTTAAATTGATAAAAATGCAATAAATGCTGCCCCACTTAGCCCTCTGCTATTTGTCCAAATAACTGTTCAGTGTGTGGTTAATTACACAGGTTTACATGCTGGGTTTGTGATTAAGTGGTTAATTGAAATTGGTGGCCATTCTGTGTGTATGAGGGTGCACTGAATCGTTGGTCCTGCTGAAAGTAAACAGTGAATGAGACTAATTTTATTAATTTTTTTCTTTGTGGATTAAGTTCTTACATAACTGTTACTGTTGAAGCAACATTACAGTAGCTAATACTCTAAACGTATTTTATTCCATATTTAACATATATTTCCTTATGCATGCAAGAATGATATAGTCAGTTATAAATCATACATTTCCAACAGTGAAGAGAAATGGAAGCATTTAGAATTAATGATAATGCCTAACTGAAATAATTAGTTTTGTGGTTGTATTATCTATGAATGAAAACCTGAAACAACAAATCTTGCACATGGCTCACATTAAAGGATTTTCATGTTTCCGAGCAGGTTCAAATAGTGCATTCAGGCAAGTGGGGTTTTTTTTACCTTTTGCTCTTTTCAGCCAAAATTAGACATCAGTCAACACAAAGTGCCTACAAGGGAGCCCATTATCCATACACAAAAGGCAATACTCCGCACATATCATTTTTCTAATGGCTTTTCTCACTGCCATTGTTTGCATTACAATCCAGCATGAGACATTAAACTTGTTAATAGCTCAGGATTGAAGTAAAAGCTTTCCAGGTGGGTTATAGGAGATGTTGTGCTTTTTGCCTCTTTTTTTGTTTGGGTAATGTACTTTAGGCTGCACAAAACTGCATCTAAAAATAGAGGCGAAATGTTCAAACAACAAAGATTTTCTGAGTGAAAGGAACAAAATAGATGCTCTGCACACATGTCCAACACTCAAACAGATGCACCTTTCAGAAAAATGTACCGGATGTACACTTTTACTTTGAAAGCTCACACATGTAGGCTGAAAATATACAAGCACAAACACTAAAGTGCATTAGCTGATTGTACACATCAACCTAAAACTCGCTTCACTTTATTTCTTTTTTTCTGTTTCTCTCCTATTTTCCTCTCCATCTTCTATCATGTTTTTCCTCATTTATTATCCATATTTTTCCATC
Organism: Callopanchax toddi; assembly: GCA_006937965.1. Taxonomy (NCBI): domain Eukaryota; kingdom Metazoa; phylum Chordata; class Actinopteri; order Cyprinodontiformes; family Nothobranchiidae; genus Callopanchax; species Callopanchax toddi. The sequence continues at coordinate 8,578 of SSNR01001020.1, forward strand.
ACATGCACACAGTTACCATGTACACTGAGAGCTTCCAGCAAATCAGACAACATGTATTATTTATTTGGCTTCGTGCATTTATAGAAGAATTGACAGCTTTGCACATATAAAACCAATCAAATATTCACTGTGTGTGTGCGTGTGTGCGTGCGTGCGTGCGTGCGTGTGTGTGTGTGTGTGTGTGTGTGTGTGTGTGTGTGTGTGTGTGTGTGTGTGTGTGTGTGTGTGTGTTAGGGATGGGACGATACACTTAAACTCACGATACGATGCACCTCGATATGTCAGAGTCACGATACGATATTTCACGATACGATATCAAGAAGAAGAAAAAATAAAAAATATTACTGTATAATACCAACTTGTTTATTTTTGTTTCAGTTGCACACGGGGAAACACAAGGCCTAACAGGCCAAACACAAACCAGAACACTCCCTTAGTGTTGCTCTAACCCTAGGTTGTTATCTCAGGTTTGTTTCTGATCACGACTTCTAAACCTCCAACTCTCAACCCAAGGTTTAAAACTGAAGGAGGCTCTTTAATGGGAGACAATGAGTCTTCAAAATAACTGGAAAATTCAGCTGTTTTCAATTCAAACTGAACATGATCATGTCCAGGATGACAGAGAGTCTACTCCAACATGCTGCAGCGTTCTGTCAAAAGGGAATCTGAAACTTCAATCTAGCTGCTGTCAGTAACAATAAAACAGATTTAAAACATTAAAACTCTAAGCAGATTAAATAGTTCAGAAAAAGCAAAATAATAATATTAATCTCACAACTTTGTGTGTTGTCAGATTATTATTATTATTATTATTATAATAGGTTCATTTATTGGTCAGCCATTTCAGGTCCTAGAGGGCTGAACCCAGCAGCTTCTCATCTAGAGGACTTTAATTATTTTACAGTTTATTTGTTCAGCGTTCTGACGTCTGGCTTATATAGATGAGTGAGTGTAGATGTGTCTGACTGTTGCTCCGTGTGTTGATTTCTGCAGTGAGACATGAAAACTCACCTCACTCCAACACCTTTTAAATCCACCCTGTTGATGTATTTTAACGAACTTCCTCCGGTATTTCCAAGGTAGTTTTTGTTGCAGGACGCAAAGTTTACATCACTCTGATGGAGTAAAAGTTCGGCAGATATACTTTCACTTTCATTTCCGGCGCTGTGCTCCGGGACAGCAGGGAGGAGAGACGCGACGCTGCACAGATGGTCTGCAGGCTGCATGATCAGCTGTGAAATACTTTGTTCAGTCTTGGCAGATCACGTTTTTTTTTTTCATGGACATCACCCGATTCTGTTCAGCAGCTGATGCTCAATGTCAACCCTAAATTGCCTGCATTACTACTACTCATTACTACTACTCACGCAGCAGCGCCATCTAGTGTTTATTTCGCGATTCATTTTTTTTTCAACTCGATGCATTTCGTCACGTTTTATATCGCGAAATTTCGCCAAACGGTATTTCGTCCCATCCCTAGTGTGTGTGTGTGTGTGTGTGTGTGTGAATGCATTGGTTATTATCAATGTGAGTGTAGTGGACATTTATGCTCCTGATAACACGGGATGGAGATTGTTGTCAGAAGCAGCATTAAACTGAATCCTCCTGAGACTTCTGTCATGGCTGCATGGAGGAATCTGTCTGTGTCCGTCTTACTCTGCAGAGTGAAGGATTGTGGGGATTCAGCCAAGGCAAACAGAAAATAAAGCATGTCAAATGCCGATTGGCTAAAATCTAGGATAAGCTGAAATGAGCCTGTCAGTGCCTGAAGTGAGTAAAAGTCAGTTGCACCTGCAAAGTCACCACCTGATGTAAAAGTGCATGCATGGGGGCTGGCATGAGATAGATTTACTAAACTTAAATTTAATTTCTGTGCATGAAGCATTTGGACAACTAGGACTGTTTTGATTGATTGATTGAAACTTTTATTTGAACATAAGACAAATTTTAAAAAACAATAAAAATACAACAACAACAAAAATCAATAAAGCAAAAAAGAAGAAATCTTTGTCCAAAAGGAGTGGGTGGAAGCCAGTGCTTATTCAATCCCACCCCCTTGCCGCTTTTTCCAAACTAACTCAAATATACAATTTACAAATTTAATGTACAAATACTGATTTTATCAGTAATTATTACAATAATGATTTTTACTAAGAACATAAGAATCATTCCATAATTTAATAGCAACAACAATTATGATCAATACCAATAAGCCTTGTAGTTCTGTTTTGGGGGGGACTTTTTTCCAGAATGTTTTTTTTTTTTTTTTAAGTTCCTGCTTATGCTCAACTCAGATTTAGCAGAGTTTCTGTTCAGGGACTGGTCAATCATAAAGACTAACCCACAACAGAAAGTTCTGTTGCAAAAGGATGTGACTCCTGATACATAATAAGCCACTGATAAAGCCACCAGTCCCTGCTACGCTGAATAAGATTAGGGAAATAACTAAAACTTAATTACCTAATTTGTCCACAAATTAAAAAAAAACTGAAAAAAAATTGGCACTTCTCATTCATTTGGGGCAATGCAGTTAAAGCAAATAACTGCCATTTATTTGTCTTATAAACATATGAAATATATAATATATAACAAATAATAATATAGTATAAATAGATCATAAATATATAAACATTTCTTCCAGTGAGGTTCACAGGGAGCTGGTGCAGATCTCCAGCAGTCAACAGGTGGCAACACACTCTGGAAAATCTGGTCAGATATTTTTCTTTTAATAAAACATATTTTCCTTCTCCTGGATGATGACAAGTGGCAATACACAATGTAGGTTTTGACATTTTGTTTCCCCATAAAAGACCCTATGTGAATTATACATGGATGAAAACATAAAACTTTTTTAAAACCTACATTTTGGAAAATGTTAGCAAAATTCATGGTTTTCTGACCAAAAATATTGTTAACATATGTGGTCAAATGCAGCAGAAAAAGTGTTTTTTGCTAAATATAAGAGTTAGTATCAACAGGTCCAATTAAAATGTCAGGTAACTTTTCAGAATGTTTTCTGTTGAGTCTAAATTTATCCAGGAGCATTTTTTTCCTAAAGTTCAGCCACTGACAGCACAACAATTAGCAAAACAGTCCAAAGATGCAAATAACTTATCAAAAGTTATGATGAGTGGATTGAAGGCAATGTAAAGGAAGAAGCTTAGTGATGAAGAGAAGGAAGAACAAGTAGATGGAGAATGATTTAGAGTGACAGAAGTTAAGTTGTGTAGGGAAAGAATGGAAGGGGGGGGGAAGAAGCAGATTAGTTTGTTTTCTGCTGCTCACCGACATTGAAATATGTGTTGCTGCTAATGTCCTAGAAACCCTTGAAAAACCACAACAAACCAATATATATTTCCTCCTTAATGGGATTTTCTGAGTTACTTGTTCCCTGTCACATATTCACACACGCACACACTAAAAAAACACATAAACAATACACCATATGGCTACCGCCTGGTGAAATGATAAAAGGCGCGTGGAAAACTAGAAACAGCTCGCTTGAGGAGCAATTATAATATTGTCTTCTCATTTGTGACGAGCTGAGAGGTTAATCTCAATTTTAGAAGCGTTCAGCAGCGATCCTCTGTTCTCCATTTGTCCTCCTCAAGGTTGCTGGGGATAACAAATGCCAGTAAGACGAGCGCAAACTGATCAAACATAACATTTTCTGAGACAGATGACACAAGCGAGAGGATTTTGTTCACTTTGGAAAACACACATCCATGCATTCCAATCTACTGCTTTGCCACATTTCCGCACACTCATCTGCAGCATCAATCATAAAACGTGTTAAGGGTCATTATTCGTTATGCATGCAGCAGCGCGTCTGTATCGAGACTGTTTACTGGTGTGAATATGCGACAATCACTGGAGGCAGTTTTAACTCAGCTCTCGGATTACAGCGGGATATTAGGGCACAGAGAGATTAGACCAACTGGAAAAACAACAGGGGAAAAAGGCAGGGGAAATATCACTCAGCGCTGCTAATGAAGCAACACAGGGAGGGAGGTTGATTATCTAAGTTGACCTTGAGGGGGTTTGAAATTAACCCAGAAAGTTTGACTAAATTTGCAAGTTTTGTTGCTGTTATGAAGAAAAAAATAAGGAAGTGTTTATCTGTGAGTGCATTCCTGATTGGCATATCTAGCCTTATAAATACGCTCTTCTCTATTGCCTGTCTGCAGCGGTGTGTTTATACCTACGTTAGTGTGTTTGCTTGCTTGTGTCGACGTGCGTTGTTTTGTGTAAATGACACATCTCAGTAGAGCAATTTTTGTCTCATCTTTCATATGAGGAGAATAAACAAACTAATGAATATTCATGATGTTTGCCTTATCAAATGTTGACGTACCATGAGACATTCTCTTGTAATTACCCAGCGCTGTTTGTTTGTGTGTGTTGGTGTGTGTGTTCTTTGAGTTGATGGGTTTACATATATTCTTTGGAGAGCTGGAGCACATCACTTCCTGATGGTTATCAAAAACTGATATTGGCATTGCCCTAATGTCTGTAGGACTTTTGCATCTAAAACCTTGCAATTATACAAGAATGTGGAGGGGAAATGTCAGTTATCTTTCACAAAGGATGGAAACAGGAAAAAATATTTAAAGGTGTAATTTGTGGCATTTTAAAAAATATTGTTGCTTAAGTGTAACTGTCATAATCCCAAGTCTACATCGACTTTTATTTCCGCCTTTTTTCAGAACAATGTGGTTTATTCAGTAGAAACAAATCTGGAATTCAGTTTCCTCACATATCAAACTGTTACACCAATATAGCTTGTTTCAAATAGGCCTTTGATGCTGTATCATGGATAATAAAGTTATTTTATAATTTTAATATACATAAATTTAACATTTAAAGTCACTGATCTACATAAAAATCCACTGAAATAAAATGTGTGGATTTTTTTCATAAGCATGACGAATACATGCAATGGAGAAAAGCACGCAGAAATCACATTAAACGGTAAAAGTCTTTGCCAAACCATGTAGGCCTAAACTGTGAGTGTTACAAACAGAGACAGTGATCTTTTTTTAGACATAACTGTGTGCTGATCTGGACAACACTGTGGAGAATGGTTCCAAACATTCAGCACACTTTCTTTGAGAAGGAGCCACTACAGTCATCTGTTTTTAGGTATTTTTATCACTCCGTGTTAAAAATTGAGAGGCAGGCAGTACTATTTGTGCTTGTTTGTGTGTATTTGTCTATCTTACCTAAATAACTCCTGAACCACTGGATGGATTTGAATAAAACTCCAACAAAGTCATCATTAGATGCACATCTACAACTGAGTAACATTTGAAGCCAACCCAATTCAAGGCTTTTACAGATGATGTGCTAAAATTTGCTGTTGTAGTAGTCATCTCTCTGAGTGACGACTGATAATAATTGATTGATATTTGTTTCAGACTTTGACATTAACTGTTTTAGTCAACCTTGTTTAAGGGTTAAGCTGAGGAGTGTCCTGTTTTCATTGACGGTAGGGTGGAACGAGGAATGGACCAACAGAGGCAATAGGTAAAGCTTTGGGTTTATTAATATGATCATGAGACTTCAATCATACCTAAATAACAAGGTCCCAGATACAAGTGGTTGAAATGAGAATGAGAAAATAGCCAGTTTAGGTGGTTCAAGCATCTTATCAGGGTGCCTTTTGGTGTCCTAATTCTGGAGATTTTCCTTGAATGTCCCATAGAGAGAAGACCTTGGGACAGAACCAGAATTCACTAAAGGGATTATTATCGCCTGTCTGGGAACATCTAGTATACCCCAGATGGAGCTGGAGAGTTGGATGTCTGGATTTCTCTCGTGGACCTGCTACCTTCAAAACCCAACCTTGGATACATGATGAAAATAGATGAATGGATCAAATAAAACCTCAAACACACAACAAAAGCATATTGCACTAATTTATTTTAGCTCTAAAAGTATTTAGCCTCAATTTAAAAATTTTTCCCCAGCAGAAAACCAGATACAATTTGAGCTGAAGAAGATGGAGAATAAACATATCAATAAATAAGCAGTAACTTCCTGTAGATGAATAACAGAGCTCCGTCTGTCCCAGACCAAATGTAAAACCTCTGCTCAAAGCAGTGGTCATAAACGTGTGTCTGACATTCAAACACCAATATTTTTTTTTACACATTTCATGTTACTGGTTAAAAATATATATCCATTCAGTAAACATGTATTTTGTTTATTTTTGTCTCATTTTGATGTTTATGTAAAGACCCAGAAGCGCAGGCTGATTAATGAGTCTGGATGATTTGAGTGAAATGAAGTTTACTTTGAAGCTAAGAAAGATGAAAGCTTAAACCTCTTCTGTTTATTTCAGTCTGTGTGTTCTTAGAAAAAAATAGAATTTTGTAAGACATATTTACATCTGCCAGTCAGAATCTTGAATTATAAACCTCAAAAAACAAACTGTATGCTTGAATTTTATAGGTCAAACTTCCAGGCATCCTGCCTGAAATCAATTTATATTCTGTTTTTCTGGGAGGGGTTTGTGTATTTTACATTAACCAAGCAAAGCAAGTAATACTTGTCCTTTTTATAAATATCCTATTTCATTTCATTAAAACTTATTCACTGTTTTCTTTAGACTGTTTTGAAGCCTGGTTTTACGAGTTTTACCCATAGTGCAGTTTAATTCATCCACACCCAGGGAGACATTATGCGAAAACCTTTGGAGATTGAATCCAGACAGCAAGGTATTGCAAAATTTAGTCCACGCTCCCACGAGGCATCGGATTCGGATTAGGATCAAAGAACAGCCATAAAGTTATGCAACAAATACGAAACCTGGGCATTAGCTTTGTAGTTAGACAGACATGTTTGGCATCGTGAATTCTAGAATGAGAAAATACATGGAAAGGAAAGTTTTCATGTTTTTCCCTCTGAGCTCTCTGCTCCATATACTAAGTCGTTTTGTGTGAGAATAATATGGACAAAAGAGAGAAGGTGAGAGAATAGCAGAAAAAGTGAGTTGGATGGATGCTGTGATACTCATTAACCCTTTAGAGCGGGTAACAGCTGGACACCTACAACCATCTGCAGCATGTTTCCTGTCTAAACAGAACGGATCAACCGGATCACACAAACCGAGCAACACACGTACAAGGACCTCTGTGGTGTCACATACAGACTTACCGGTACTTTCTTTTATACACACACACACACACAGTCTCTTTTTCACACACAGGCTCCGTGAACCCTTTCACCCCCACGAGTTCTTAATTTTCCAGCTGTGTAGGCAAGTGGCAGTGGGCAGTTTGTCCCCCTGACGAGGGTCACCAACCCAGGGGAGAGAGCTCTGTTTCTCTCTACAGACTGCTCAGCTGACTCCGGCGCATTCACCGAGATAAACACTTGAAGAGGGGGAGCCGGTGGAGAGGTGAGTAAAGGGAGAGAGTGGGAGGGAGGAGGAAATGAAGTGGACATGGGTGGGACTGAGGGAGGGCAGCACAAAGAGTGGGGAAATGAGACAGAGTGATGAGGAGAGGGAGGTGAATGGGAGGTGGAGCGGAAGGATGGAGCGGGGTCAGGCTGGCAGCTGGAGCAAACGGCGTAGGTGAGGAAGAGAGCAGGGGATTGGGGGTGTCGGGGGAAGTCTTGTGAACCACAGCATGATGGATCACGATGTTAGCGGATAAGACGGGTGTTGAGAGGGGGCATGCTTGGCTTGTCAAAGGCAGCTTTTGTCAGAAAGCAACAAACAGGCACACACACATAGTCACACCAAGGGAGGAGATGTACATGTGGAAGAGAGACAGGAGAAAGACGGGGGAGAGGAAGTCCCCTCTGATTTATGAAGCTCTGTGAATGGCAATTTATATGTCTGACGAAAAAGGAAATCCAAGATTCCAACCCTCTGCTCATGGAGATGTCCATCACTCAAAGACATGCAGTCTCTGATTCACTCCATAATAGCCTTAATAAAGATACTGATTATTTTAAATATATGGTGAATTCTCATCATATATGATCTGAGATTGACTGTGTCTGAAATTAGATCATATTCTTAGTTTCTGTTGAGCTGTACTTAATTGATATACTTGTATAGCAACATCTAGAAAACCAAGAATATTCAATCTGTGGTTTTTCTTCTTTTTTTTTAGTTTGTTTGATTTTTGAACAAGTGACAGTGAGAACTAAAAACTATTGACAAGAAGAAACACTCACCAGAACAATACTGATGGACAGAAATAAAGCTAGAGAAAATGAGAGCAAACGTAGATGCTGAGTGGGTTGATCGGGGTAAGAAACATGCAGATTCAGAACCAGTGGTTCAGAACCATCTAACTCCGTGTATCATCAGAAGAATTGAGTAATAAATAGATCCTGTGCAGCTGAAAAGTTCCACTATGGGATAAAACAATTTCAGGTGTGTAATCTATGTCCAATGTAGAACCAATTTCAATGTAAGCACACAATGTAAAAGAGATGAGTCAACTGTAGTACAGCCACGTGGTTGAATTCACCTCCTAAAATCAACTCTCTGCAGTATTTTAACTCAAATCTGTAACAGACATCGAAACCAGACAAATAGCAGACAAATATTTGTCACCAAAGTGTTATCTCAAGTATACTAATTATTGCCCATTTGACGTTTCATGCACCCGTCTCAGTCACTGCTATGGATCACCAGAGCATAAAACTCTTCCACTGCTGATTTGAGAGAATCAAGCAGGTCTTTAATTTCCTGTGTCACCTTAACTAGCTATTTACAGTTTGATGTGGTAGTTCCACCCTCTAATCCATTAATTGAATGCTCAGGTTGAACAAGACACGTCAGGCAATGACATTGTCTCTTTTTTTTCCACTCACATCCTTAAATGCATAGCTTTGCTAAGCTACATGTGGACAAATCTATAACTGAACCTATGTTTGCTAGTGTTTACCCTGCAATGACGCAGAAATGTGTCCAATAAAGCATTTCCATCAGAAACAAGATTGTTGAAAGTTCCGCATAAAAATGATGTGAAGTAAAAATACATTCTAGTACAGAAATAAAAGAAAACAGAAATGTTCACAAACAAATCGTAATGTTTTAGGAGGCCTATGTCAGTCCTGCACCAAGCCAACAGCCAACCACGGGGAAAGTCCAGAGCATCCAAACATCAGTCTCTCTAGGTGTTTTGGGTGGTGTAACGCACTCCTGCACTGGCGACCCTGTCAGAATGTTTTCAGCCTGGTTCATCATGTTGAATTGGGTATGTCAGTGAGAGATCCGTCTGAATGGTTGGTTACTGTAGCAAAATAAGAGCCCAACAGAGAGCGAACGCTACATCAACACGTCACACACAATGTCTTCTCATTTGTCATCTTCATCTGTCCAAAGCTCAATTGGAAAAAACAAAAGAAAATATGTCTCACTGAGGATGTAATGTCTGCTTAGTTTAAAAAATTAAAGGCTATTGTTTGTTTGTCTGTTTTGTTTTTGATCTTTACAAGTTCCAGATCCATGGAGGTTTGAATTATGCAAATTGTGCTTGTGTCTCAGTCATGTTCAGGGCTGCTTCTCTGAGCCCAGACTAATCCCATCTAATTACAGCAGCAAACAGTTTGATATGTTTCTAAGCACTTCTTTACTCTTGTAGGTGTGTGTCAACCAAGCACAGCTGTTCAGTTCATACGCAGAGTCCAGCTGAGCGATTAGCGTCTGATGTCCAAATTACTTCCTCACAAAGCAGACCACAAAGGTTCTGAATTCAAGTCAGTACATGTTTCGCAAGAACATTTTAGAAAAAACAAAAGGAGCAATTCAGCAGGGTTAATCCGAGCACATTAGTTCATGTTCACAAATCAAAGAACCCCCTGCAGTCGCCTCAACTCTTTATGTAAAGCACGTCGAAAGGTTTCGCTGTCCAAGTTCCCAGGCTCAGTCGGCCTCGCAGCAGCTGGTAATGTAGAATTCTGAAACACATCAGTCACCAACATACTGCCTATTATAATAACTTGTCTGAACAAGCTCAAAGATTATACACTTCCTTTTTTTTGGTTGAGTTATGCAGTTAACTGCTGAGGAGGCAGCCAGCTGACCAGAAGAGGATGCAGAGTAATTGGTGTGCTTTGAATGGGGCAAAAGAGCCTGTTAAAAGCTTAAAGGTAGCCAGTAGAGACCAACCACAGTGGGCATAATAAGTATTTGATACACCGTCGATTTTCACAAGTTGCCCCACTTACAAAGAATTGAGAGGTCTGTAATTTTCACCATAGGTACACCTCAACTATGAGAGACAGAATGGAAAAAATCCAGAAAATCTCTTTGTTTGATTTGAAATTACCGGTACTTATTTGCTTCTTTTTTTTTTTTTACAAGAAATAAGTATTTGATCACCTACCAACAAGCAAGAATTCTGGCTCTCACAGACCTGTTGGTTTGTCTTTAAGATGCCCTCCTATCCTCCACTTGTAACTCCAAACTTTTCAACGTGGACCAAAGAGCTGTCTAGGGACACGATTGTAGACCTGCAGAAGGCTGGGCTGGACTACAGGACAATAGGCTAACAGCTTATTGAGAACATAACTGTTGGCGCAGTTACTGTATTAGAAGATGGAAGATATTCAGACTGGGGCTCTATGCAAGATCTGGCCTCATTGAGAATCAATGATCATGAGAAAGGTGAGGGATCATCTCAGAACTACATGAAAGGATCTGGTCAAGGATCTGAAGAGGTCAAGGTTACCATTAGTAGCAAACCACGCTGTCATGGATTATAATCCTGCAGCACATGTAAGATCCCTCTGCTCAAGCCAGCACAAGTCCAGGTCTGTCTGAAGTTTGCAAAAGACAACCTGGATGATGCAGAGGAGATGTGTGAGAACCATCTAACCAATGTATAACCTTTTGGTATAAACTCCATTTGCCATGTTTGGAGGAGGAAGGATGAAATAGACTGACATATCTGGACTTTATCTGCAGCAATGAGAGCTTTTTTCCAGTTTGTTGTGGTAAATAATCAGGTGAGACAGAAGCCAAAGCTTTTGATTTACAAGTATTCCAACCCTCAAAGCTGCCTCCATCGGGCTGAGGCTTGGAGGGAGGCAAAAGGCAAGAGGCTCCATCACCTGGGTGGAGCTCAGAGTAAATGTGGTGCTCCTCCTCATTAAAACAAATCTCCTGAAGTGGTTTGAGCATCTGATTAAGATGGCTCCTGGTCATTTCCCTAGCATGTGCTACTGAAGAACTAGGCTCCAGAACTCACTGGAGGAACTGTTCATTCTCTCTGGCCAAGGAGCACCTTGGGAACCCCAATGAGGAGCTGAAGAGTTTTGCCAGGGTGTTATGAATGAAGAAAAAGAACTGCCTTTTTTAAATGGAAATATTGCTGCTTTGGATTCTATATCATTGGAACCATGAGTGGATCTGTCAGGGGGTGGTTCCAGACCTGAAGGGAAACTTTGTAGATGGATGACTGTACTCAGATGATTTACACTGGAGGGAGCAGAAACAGAGATGGTTAATACTTCTCTCACCATACAGCGACAGGGGAAGCATGGTCAAAGAAATGGTCCAGATTCAATTTAAGCAGCTATCTGGATTATTTTTCTATGTATCAAAGTTTTCTAAATGCTTTAAATGATATTTCAGTTCTAAACTATGATCTATGGTTAGAGTTCCACAACATATGTTAGTCTTCTGAAGACCCTCCTTCCTCCTATAGACCCCTTTTAATTCTTTCTGACCGGCAAACTTTTTCAGCCAATAAAATTCAAATTTTTGCATTGTGGGCTGTCAGTCAACGTGCATGCCATTTGCAGAAATCTGTAGTGGTGGGGGCTGCGTGCGCTGTCTCTGTTTACAGTCCCGTCAGCTCATGGAGGTGTCAGAGCTAATTTCTACTAAAAAGTTATCCATTCCCCGGCTACTGATGGATTTATTTTTATTTTTAAACATTTCTCCTCACAGAATGGCAAGGCTTGCCAAGGATGCACATTTATTTTGGTGAAGAATCCCATTTTGGACCGAATGCCGTTCATTTCCGGGTTCAGCACAGCAGCTCGCACGTCGAGAGCGAGCAACGTTTCATAAGCACAGTGACAGACGAGGCTCAGACCCTCGTACAGTGTGAGCACATGATTTGTGAGCTATGAATGATTGAACCCTGCAATATAATCGTAGTTTGAGCAGGAGCTGGAGCTCAGAGCCGCAACGCACAGTTTATGCCCAGCTGAGAGACCAGAGTAATGCGCCTCTATAGGTGGGGTTACAGAACGCGGGAGGTTGGGAGAATGGATGTTTTGGGAGGGGCTGTGGTACGTTGGATTCAAAAACTGCTCTCTTGCTGAAATGCACCACATATCTGCTTTAAATGACTGAGGAGTCATAAGGTGTGCAGAAAAACTATGAAAATCATTCAGGGCATGACATGAAGAAGTCCCAAAGCAAGAATCATAACACAGGAAGTGGGATGTTTGGGTTTGCCTCCTGGACCTTGACCTGGACCTAATATCCCAGCAACCAGACCTTGGGTCTGTGCTAAAGTGTATTTGACTTGTTTGACTACCAAAAGGATATAGTGAGCACCAAAAGTTTCCCAAGAGCACCAGAATAATGTTAGAGATATTTAACACCCGAAAGTTTCTCTTGACTTTTTTAGTGCATGTGCAAAACTTTCCAATGCACACAATAAAACATATTTATTTCTACTTATTTCATTGAGGTTCAGCTGACAAGCTCTGAGATCCCAGCTGAACAGGCAAACATCTTTCTATGCAGGCCGAGGAAAGAGCTGTTTTGCATAACTTTTTTAAAGTTGTTTTTAGCTAATTTCTCTGCTATTCATTTGTTCCTCGTTGTCTGTGTCATCACAATATTATTGGCGCCCAAGCTGTGATGCAGAATGGCTCAGAGGTTATTTTCTTTGAAACTCATTCTTTCAGTTGTATCAGCTGAATAAAGTGAGCAGGGACCTTCAGCTCCACACTGAGTGAGTGTGCTGAGTACTTTTTGGGACCTCTGAAGTGGAAAATAGCGCACCATCAAAACGAAATATTACAACCAGAGACTTTGGGACGTTTTATCCATCCAACAAAATGAAGCCACTAGTTTCGTATTGTCCTTTCTTGTCAGCAAAATTACAGACATAACAGCAAGCACTGCAACAGGACTAGATATTGTCTCTCAGCTTTCACCTTGTATAAAAGGTGCTGTGGTAGAATGTTTGTGTGTGTGTGTGTGTGTGTTTGTAAGCAGTCAACCAAGAACAGAAGCTATGGGGAAATTCAAACTATCAGAGGAAAGTGTGGATAGAAGGAATACTTAATAAAGTGCAAAACAGAGAAACAAGGGACAAAAAGGCATGAAATGTATTGCAGAGGAACATGTTATTGAAGCCCTCTAATGATATCTCCTGCTGTGCTCTTCTGCAGGTTAGAGGGAAGCTGCTGATGCTTTCACATGTCTTCTCCCGACTGCCTCTTACAAGGCAGTTATGAAATTATCATAATCCGTTTTCAGGGTGCGCTGGAAGACTCGTGCCACGTGGTGGGCTGTAAATCGAGATTAGATTCACGTCGTGATATAAAGGCACCTCTGTGCATGTAAATGTAGACACGATTTAAGCCTTTTTCTGGGCCTTTAAAGGACATGACATATCATTGCGTGGCCTTGAGAGGACTCCAGACTACAACTGAACCTTTCTGTCTCCTTTTATATTACAAGTCATGTAAGATCTGTTGGATGATTCTCAAGAAAATATCAACTCATCAAAACAGTCGCATGTCAAGTAAAAAAGTTTTTCCTCCAATTTTGCAAAAATTAAGGCCATATGCAAAGAAGCCCTAACAATTTTTTGTCGTTAACTTATCATTATGTGTTTTGGAATGCACATTTTGAGGGAAGCAGCCCTTGGATGGAAAAACACCAAGTGAGACTGAGTGTGTGTGCATACCAGCGTGTGTGCTTGCCTAATATGAGTCCCTCAGAGTTTATCTGTTTGAGGATGCGCTCAAAGTATCTGTGTTACCCGTGAAAGGGTACTTCTTGTCCGTGGCTCCCAGCTTGCCTTGGGCCATCCTGCGGGGGTTAAATCTGTGTATCATCTGTCGTTTAGCCCTCTATCCCTGTGGCTCTGAAAGTCCTGCTGCCTCCTCAGTGCCTGCCGCTCCACAGTATTTACAGTACAATAACCCAGGCAAGCTAACGCGATCACATAATGTAGCGTGACTACTGCGAGCAACAGTGTGATTCCCCCCTTATTGTTCAGCCTTCCTGTGTGTGAGCTTTAAAACGTTACGATCCACCCGCCTGCTTCTCTGTGTCCTTGTGTCATTCAACATCAAGCTTTCAGTTTTTTTCTTCTTTCTTTTCCTCCCTTTGGCTGTTTTCTTTAGCACAGCCCATCAATATTTATTATAATAAGTATGGTTTGTGAGTGAAGCAGCCAGTTTGAGGAAATGACACTGTATAGAAAGTAAATGTTTCTTGTTTTTTTCCCTAATGTAGTGTCATATTTTGCCTACAACATCAGTCAAAGCTTTGTGATTGTTCAGTATCAACAAGAGCTGTTTAAGGCATTCATGGTGGCACATTATTTTGTGAGCATTTTGTTTCACTGCACCATAAATCAGATGATTTCCACAGTTTCTCGTGTCAGTTTGACAGTACAAAATATCTAAAATAGCAGCCTAGATTCCTTATAAAATAATATCACCCACCGCCTTTCATGCCAGAGAATCATATTGAAGGTCATTTTTGAGAAATTATTACTGTTTTGGTAAATACATGATAATAATGTTGTGATCTCACAAGTTTTAACCAAAGATCTTGCACAATGTTAAGAGCTCAGGGTAATTTTTTTATTTTTATTTTTTTCAACCTTTATTTTCCCAGGTAAAATGTTTGCGAACATGTTCTCATTTACAAACATGACCTGGCCAAGAGGTCTCGGAAGGAGGTGCAAAGACAACAACAACAAAACAGATAAACACTTAAGTACAGATCAAACATAATAGGCAACAGGCAATAGAAATTTTGAATCTTCGTCTGAAAAATAAATGCATATTTGCACATGCATGCTGGAGAATCAGCATCATACAGGAAATTGAATGTGTGTGAATTTATGTAATTAAGTGTGATCAGGTGATCAGCAAGAGCAGCAGTCAGTTATAATCTGATGGAGTTTAGATCTAAAGGTTGTAATAGATGTCAAAGTCACAATTTTCAGGGTGTTTTCTATGTAGTGTTCCAGTCATATGCTGCTGCAAAGTGGAAGGATTTGCGGCCAGAGACAGTAGAGGTGTTTGGGATGATGAGCTTAATATATTCACTAGACCTAGTGTGATAATTATTATGAGTGAGGTGAAGAAGAGAGGACAGATAGAGAGGTGTCTTGCCCAGAATTGTTTTGTAAACAAAAAGAAGCCAGTGGTGGAGTCTGAGGGTGTGAAGGGAGAGCCAGCCCACCAGTTTATAGAGATCACAGTGGTGAGTGAGGAAGGGAGCATTAGTGACAAAACGGATGGCTGAGTGATAAAGAATGTCCAGTTTTTCAGGGCAGAGCATAAAGCCATGTAGATGATGTCACTGTAGTCCAGAATTGGCAGTATTGTCATTTTGACAAGGGTGTGTTTGGCAGTGTGAGTGAAGGAAGCTTTGTTATGAAAAAGAAAAGCTAGTCTTGCTTTAACTTTTATTTGCAGATTGTTGATCTGAGTGGTGAAAGATAACGATGAATCCAGTCAGCCTAATTGTTGGGGATGTCTCCTGACTACTACCACACTGAATGTAGGACTAAAGGTTTACATGACGTGTGTGGTCTCTTAGGATTTGAAATTGAAAAATCTCTCCGTGTGAACCAGTCCCGAGTTACAGTCAGTTTGGTGTTTGTTTGTTTTTTCATTCCAATTAGCTGTGGTGGCCATCTTGAATCAGGTTAATTCAAAATGTCAATTTGTTATAGATGTACACATAATGATTAATGTTTAAGAGCTTCATTAAAATCTTTTCTGTGGTTCATGAGATATTTTACCAAGAGCCGGTTCACACAGCAAGATTTTCAAATTGTCGACTGACTTCAAATCATGAGAGACCACACATAAGATCACAGACTTTAATCGCTCTGCTACAGTGTGCAGAGTGCGGCCACATGGGGAAAACAGCACATCACACACGAACCGATTTCACCCACGAACATTACCAGGGCAGACGTGAAATCTCGCAGAACTTCTCGAGATCAAACGTGACTTCAGAATAAACAAAAATAACAGCTTTATTTTTATTTTAAACAACAATGCAGTCGTGACAGTTTTGTTTCCAGGTTTCGTCTCTCCTCGCCTTCCTCCGCTTATCCGGGTCCAGGTCGCTGGGGCACGACCCCAACTACGGAGTCCCAGACTGTCCTCTCCCCAGCCACCTCCACCAGCTCCTTCGGCAGGACCCCAAGGCCAGACTGAAGATGTATTTTCTCCCACGTGTCCTGTCGACCCGCCAGCAGGACATGCCTGAAACACCTCCCTGGGGAGGCGTTCAGGAGGCATCCTGACCAGATGCCTGAATCCCCTCGATATGGAGGAGCAGCAGCTCTACTCCGAGTCTCTCCTGAATGTCCGAGCTCCTCACCTATCTCTAAGGCTGAGCCCGGCCAGTTTTAAAGTTTTTAGTGCAAAAATTTGAAAAATTATTCTGTCTTTGCCATCAGATGGGATGTAAGACATTAGTCAGAAAGGACTGAATTTGGCTGACCAGCATCTTACTTTTTCCTTTCAGACAGCTTAACTGAAAGTTCTCATTTTTCTTGTAGAGTGATTCCTTAACTGCACAGCCTGCCGTTAGAGGCTTGTGATGAATTGTAAAAGTCAGTGAATTGAAATACGGCTCTCCCTCTCTCTCTCTCTCTCTCTCTCTCTCTCTCTCTCTCTCTCTCTCTCTCTCTCTCTCTCTATCTGTCCCCCCTCTCTCTCTCCCTCTTTCTCTCTCTCTTTTATCTCCCGCGGTGGTTAGCTGTGGTTGCTGGTGAGGTTTGGTTTCTGTAGAGCTTTAAGGAAGAGGATGCCGACAGAGCAGACAATCATGGGCTTGTTGTAACCCCCCCCCCCCCCCCCCCCCCCCCCCCCCCCCCCAAGACCCCATGCCTCATCTCAATAAACCCCTGCCTTCCTCCACCTTCAGAACTGTTGGAAATAACATTTGAGACTCGGGTGGAATGTGAGGGAGTGTGTGTGGGTGCATCATGCTATAAAACAGATTCCAGCCAAAAGTGAGAGGTTATGTTTCAAACTTCCAAATGGAATGAAGAAGAAGAAAGAGTTATTACAGTTTTGACTGAGAAAGCATAAAAAGAGAAATAGAGTCCTGAAGATACATAATGACAGAGTAAAAAAATAGAGCCCAATCAGGAAGTTTTTTTTTTTTTCTAAAGCTTTAGATGGAAGGAAAAACATATATAACATATATAACAGTTGGGTTTGTGCTTTGTGTGAAGCTGCATTAGCCTTTCTCTACAGTACTGTGCTCTAAGTGTAACAACAGAGCAGATGAGCAAAAAGAAGAGTAAGACGTAGACGTCAAAATCAAGAGAAACACACGCAGGAAATACGGACAGACATAGAGTCTTTGAAGTTTTTCTATTTTCTCTGAATTTCTTCTCTCCTCTCTCAGCTCAGTTGTCAGCTGAATTCACACGACCTTATTTGAGTGCAGATAATAAAAAGAACTTGTTACAGGACTTCTGCTGTGTGTTGCTGGGCCTTGTTAGAAACAAATCCGCTGTATTCAGCTCCCAGACTCCTCAAGTGTGATTTAAAGTCAAAGTTTCTTCTTTCTTCCATCACTCCCTCAGTCCAATTACCAGAGCTCCCTCTCTTTCTCCCTCTCTCTCTCTCTCTCTCTCTCTCTCTCTGTTCACTGTTTACTGCAACAACCCTGAAGGTCATGACAGTCCATCACCTTTGCCACAGTTCAGTGTATTATGAAACGCTCTATTTGATGTATGTGAATTAACACTTCTATGCTGCTGCATACTCTGTGTGTGTGTGTGTGTGTGTGTGTGTGTGTGTGTGTGTGTGTGTGTGTGTGTGTGTGTGTGTGTGTGTGTGTGTGTTTTAAATTAAATTTGTGTGTTTTTTTTATTTAAATTCTACAGTTTGGAAGTAGAGTTCAGACCCATGCACCCAACAAGAAATCAAAATGTTTAAACGTTTTTTAAAAATTAGCTGTAATTGCTGCACCAATTGGTTCAGGAATAAGCAGATAAGTCAGGCAAAAACATAAATCTAGCAAGAATTAAAGGCCATAATAACATTATGCATCTTATGTGATCTGTTACGACTACCACATGAAATATCTCAGGATCTCTAAAACCGACTAACCATTTTTTGTGTTTGCTAAAGTCGATTAGCTGTGGCATCCATCTTGAATGTGATTGCCCCCATAGTTAATCAGTAGAAGATGTTTCTCCAATAATTACCTATTGAACATTTCATTAAAATCCATCCAGGGGCTTATTAGAGTTGTGCTGAAAGGCAAACAGGGTTGACTCCAACAGTCAGTGATGACGTTTTAAGTCTTTACTTGAGCACAATGTGTAGAGCTTGGTGTGATATCAATCAACTGTGGCAACTATGGTGTCAGATAACTTTCTTTTATTATTATTATTATTATTATTATTATTATTATTATTATTATTATTATTATTTAGGATAGGGAGAGGGTAAAATGATTTTGTGGAGAGTAAAAAATTTTTGCATGGATGCAAAAATGTCTAACAGAGCACGTACAATTACATTTTTTCCTCACCATTCCTAAATCTTCTCTCACTTTTGATAACCTGCCTCTCAGTTTTTTCTTCCTACGCTCACTTATCCAATGTACGCCCTCTCACTCATTCTGAACGCTGCGCTGTGAGTGCGCTCTCTCGCTTCAAGATTTCCCTGGGAGTGACGTCACAGATCCAGACCCGACTAGATGATGCACCGACTTTTTCTGACTTCTCTTTTCAGAACTCTTGCATTAATGATGTTTCAAACCCCTTACCTTCACAAGAACAGTTGAAAATTAAGTTTTTCTTGTTGTTGGTGTTTCATAAAAGAAATTTAAACTATTGACTTGAAATTACAATGGCTGCAGAGGTATGTAGCCTATAAGCATATAAATTATATTAAAATGTACTGTAAAATATCAAAAGATTTCAGAAATGAACTTCCATTCTGTGTGTTAGAAAGGATAAGTGTCATAGGTTTTTGTGAAATGATAGTAAATATCAGTTGTAAAGTAATGGACTTGTAAAATTAGTGTAGAAGTGATATTTTGTAATATTATGATTACACTGTATGTAGTTTAAATGTTCCGCTGAGATAAGTCATGTTCATTTTGAGTGATTTTTTGTGTAATTTTCTCATTACTTTAGTTTGACCTGTTTCGAAAAAAATTATGTTCAATTTTGGTGACACTGTAACCTGAAAAAAAAAGTTTAATTCAAGGAAACTGTTTAGGAATGTCAACAGATTTATGAAAGAATAACAACTAAAAAAACTTAAATTTACCTGTTCTTGTGAAGTTGATGGGTTTGAAACATCATTAGTGCAACAGAGTTCTGAAAAGATAACAAGTCAGAAAGATTGGTGCATCGTCTAGTCGGGTCTGGATCTGTGATGTCACTCCCAGGGAAGTCTTGAAGCGAGAGAGCGCAGCGTTCAGAAGTGAGAGGGCGAGCGTAGGAAGAAAAAAG
This sequence comes from Callopanchax toddi, assembly GCA_006937965.1. Taxonomy (NCBI): domain Eukaryota; kingdom Metazoa; phylum Chordata; class Actinopteri; order Cyprinodontiformes; family Nothobranchiidae; genus Callopanchax; species Callopanchax toddi. Next base: position 28,257 of record SSNR01001020.1, read on the forward strand.
CTGAGGGATGTTATCAAAAGTGACAGAAGATTTAGGAATGGTGAGGAAAAAATGTAATTGTATGTGCCCTCTTGGACCTTTTTGCATTCATGCAAACATTTTTACTCTCCACAAAATCATTTTACCCTCTCCCTAACCTGTTTTTACACTTGTTTTGTTGTGAATTGCCCTCTCATATTAAAGAGAGTTATCTGTCACCATAGGCAACCATCAATTAACGGCAACGTTTCGGGCAAAGATCTCTTTAAACGTGTAGTGATTGGAATGTATGTAGGAGATGGCTCTGAGCTATTAGGACACCAAACTTTAGCTCAACATTTATATATTCCACAGAGTTAGAGCCATTATTGTGTTGTCTAAGTCAGATTGACAAATTATAACTATGAGAGTCATCTTTCATTGGGGTCAACTCAAAAATTCATCAACTGAAAAAGAACTTTCTGAGAGTTTAAATTATTTAAAACATCCAGTGGTTTAGACAAAGTTGACTCCAAGACTTAACGGGAAAGTTTTAAACAAAAATTGTAAGTATATTGTAGTGAATGAATTATGCGTTGAGGATGATTTGAGGTATTATAAAACCAAATTTTAGCAAAATATCTGTAAAAATGTACTTTATTGTAACCAGTCAATTTGCTGTTGCAGCCATTTTTTATTGGGTTGACTCCAAATCAGTTATAGATGTTCAACCAATGATTACTTTCTGAGAGTTTCATTAAAAAGCTTTCAGTGTTTCATGTGTTACTTTGCTAATATAAACAAATACACACATAGAAGGGCAAAAACATTACTGACCACCTTTTGTCTGTCAGCAGCAGGCAATAATAAAACTAACAGGGAGCAGGAGGATGCAGTATTACAGTTACAAGAAACAACAAAGACAACTCCAGAAAGCACTGGCATGAAGCGCACAAAGAAAATTGAAAACTACGTAGTGGAAGCTGAGAGTATACATGTATACACCAAGGGGCCTGCTCAGCAGAGTGGAATCAAGAGCATGTTTAGTCCTGACAACATGTGGTCTGAAGACTTTTTAAAGGACAACATAAAAGCTTTAAAAACAGGATTGTGTTCAAGCGCTGCCATTTTAGTGTAGCACGGTTTAAATATGTTGCTGACCAGGTAACTCCTCTCTAACACATTGTAAGGAAACAAAACTCCAATCCCACCTGCTTTAGAATTGACATGTCCTAACTAGGCAGTGGAGAAGGAAAATCAGTTGATGTGGAAAACTCAGGAGAACACAACCATTAGTGCTTCAGAGTTGTTATTTCTCACATAAAAGTTCTGCTACCACTTCTCTGTTTTCTTCATCAGGTAAGATGTGGCAGCTCTGATGTGTGAGTGTCTGTGTGGGTGTGGTGATGGCTGTTGGCTGCTAACTAACCTGCAATTTTAACACATTTTATTCACAATCATACAGCGATGTGGTAAAAACTGTGAAAAATACACACATTTTTTCATGCATGTGCAATGATCACTGTGCAAACAGTATTGCACTTTGCACATGTCAAAACCTTCACCTTCACAAAATCACACCTAAAGGATATTTAAGACAGCGTGTTTTAGCAAAACATCATTAAACACCAAATGAGGATTTTGTTTAAAAAGCTTTTCCAGCCCTCCTGGAGCTGCAGAAACTCAAATAATCAATGCTCAGAATCACACAGATCTGATTGCTGCTGGTCTATCCTACTTTCTTTTGAGAGATCACCTAAAACCTTCTTTTTACAAAAAAATAAAATAAAATTGCAGAAACTCTATTGATGAATAAAGTTCTGCATGAGCATATAGCAATTCAGAGTAATGATTCTTTCTCTGTTAGGAAACGTAATATTTTCTAGAAGATGATGGAAATGTGTTCTGTTAGATGTGAAAACAAACACTTCTGATTACTGTCATCCTGCCATCAGGAGTGAAACACCACTGTAAGAAAACACATCTGCACACATTAGATCCAAGCCTGTGAAAGTGATTGAAACACTGACTGTTTTCTTCTAGAGCATGAAGCAATTTTGACAGTGAACAGTGACTTTCCGTATCCAGATACTTGTGCTTTCATGTTTTCATTCATTAAAATGGGGAAATGACAGAAATCCCCTCAGAGAATAAGTTATGTTGCAATAAAAACATTCAGAATACCTCCTGATTTTTCTGTTCTATCAGGTCTGGAAAGTTGATGAGATTATCAAGCTTGCAGTAACGACACACCGTCTAAACTGCTTTAAATAGCTTTCTTAATATCTTTTGTTAGTTTTTAATATTGTTCCGATGTTTTCCTGCCAACACTTTGCTCTTATATGAAGATATTCCTCAGAGTGCCGTATTACTCATGAAGTCAAGCATCTCAAGCTGTTTTTTTTTTCTAAAAATAAGTCACTTGTAGTAAATAGTCAAAGAAGTCCTTTGTAAATCCTCTTAGAATAAGTATAATAGACATATATAATAGATAGTTCCCATCTGTGGAAACATTTTAAATGGGGTGCACATAACTGGTGCGGACTGGTGTGCAAGTGTGGTAAATATCTTGCATGTACATCTGTTCTTTCTGCCACAATACTTCATGCACCAGTGTTATGTCACAGTGACAATATGCACAGCCCATAGTCACACACTGACAAGCTGCAGCGTGAGAGCAGTTTATTGTAAACATCACTACCCTGTGCAGCACCTGGCCTCTATTGTGACTAGCCATTAGCTTAGCAATCTGGTCAGGACTAATCTATACTTTAACAAGTAAGATCCCAATTAAAAAAACATGACTATCCCTTAGACTGTACTTTCAGACAAACTTCAGCTCAGATTACTGATTTAGCTGAAGTCTAGAGTGCTTTTTATTCATTAGTAACTGTTAGTAACTGTTAATGACACCTAATGGTAATATTGGTTTGCACTGCCAGTAGTGTTTAACTCCATCACTGTCAGCCTCATGTCAATCTTCTGACTCTGCTCATTTTGTTGTGCCTCTATTCATTCATGCACTTGATTAAAGGATGTTAGACAGTAATATTTTATTAGCAACTCTGTTCACAAGACAAGGAGAGTTCTGCACACCGAACACGACCTACCGCCATAATTTACATGGAAATGATGTCTCAGGAAGGACCTCCAGGAGTTATGACGGTGGTTCTGCCATTTGGGAATGTCAGAGCTTCAGGACACGGCAGAACTTCACTTTAGGAGCCAATGATCGTGTTCTAGGAAGAGGTCATTCCCAACCACTCATCTCATATTTCCCTAAAGGGCCCTCAAGAATCACTTTTTCATTTAGATGCAAGCACCTTGATGCATCGCTGTAATCCACCAAATGGGTGAAGTATATCTCACACAGGGGAAGAGCTGAGGGTGGCCCTAAACCGGTAATATCATAAAACCGTGACTAGAGAATGAATGGGGCCTGTCATTACTCTGAGGCTCAGCATACAGAATCAGAGATAGTGATGCACGTCCATCGGTGGCATTTTAATATGGATTTTAATATTATGTTTAACTGATAATGACAGCTTGACAAATAGATATACACAATTTTGAAACAACAAAAACAGACAATAAAACAGGAATTTAAAAAATCCTGGTCTTGATACTATATTGTTTTTCCATATTTTAAAAACTTTTATTTCTTTACTTAAGCCTCCTTCCTTTTTTGTTCCACAAGGAAAGCAGACGGCCGGAATTAACACGACAAAACACAGCAGGGACACAAGCACATAAATTAAAGAAAAGAAGCACAGTAAATTGTATTTTCTTTGTTTTTTTGGGGGGGCAGTGAGCCTCCCACATTCAAATTGCTTTATCCTGAATGAATGGATTTCTCTGCTTACTTTGATATTTTGAAAACTACATTTTAAATTTACTTTTGACTTGTCTACAATTTTATGCATTTGAAGGAAAATGTAGAGCTTTGTTAAGTCGAACTAAATCTCAGAAAAGTTAAAACAGCTTAGTTTTCCTCTGTTTTGTCCCCTTTAGTCTTTAGCCTTTTTTCTCCATTTTAATGTGAAGTAGAAGTAGATACAGAACTTAGCTGGATGGTAATAAGAAAAGTCTTATACAAGGCCAACATTGTATAACTTCTAAGAAAATATAAACATACCCATAAATATTCTTTTTACATTTGTATCACTTTAAACACACTGCTAGTTTCATTTCAGGTACTCAGGATTGTTTCTTTATTACACCTGCTCTCGTTCACATCTCTTTGTAGATTTGTGTAGATATTTCTATGCTCATGTTGTTATTCTTATAACACACGTGTTTGCTCTGTCAGTCACTGCAGCGTGTGACTGACAGCTGCTTATCGAGTTGTGACTCCGCTCCGTGCAGCTGATACGTGCGACCTCGGGCAGAGACAATCCCCCTCCAGCTGCAAACACAGAAACAGGTTTTTCTTTCAAATCCATATTGAGATGCAGTTAGAGCAAACTGAAGAGGCGTTTAAAAGACTATTAATAAAATTCATCTTGTCAAATGATTATTTGCAGCATTTCCTTGTTGTGTTTACATTAATTACTGAATGTTTTGTTTATGGGCCGTATGGTGGCACAGTTGGTAGAACTGTTGCCTTACAGCAAGAAGGTCACAGGTTCGATTCCCGGCTGCAGCCCTTCCATGTGGAGTTTGCATGTTCTCCCCTTGCATACATGAGTTTCCTCTGGGTACTCTGACGATCTCCCACTGACCAAAAACATGCATGTAAGGTTCTACATTGTCCCTAGGTGTGAGTGGTTGTTTGTTGGACTGGTGAACTGTCCAGGGTGTTGTCACCCACCCCTCTTGCTCAATGACTGCTGGTAATAGACAACAGCTCGTTGCGACCCTAACTGGATGAAAACACGATGGATGGATGGATGTTTTGTGTCTCTTTGTGATGCATGTGCAGAATTAGGGCATGTGAAAGTAAGTGTGAGCCCGCGTGTGAGTAAGCATCGTCCCTCGGGGAAGGTCGGGGACATTAGTAAGATCGGTAAAGCAGACTTGTTCATTTTATTAACTGTCTTCCTGATTACATCTCGCCCTGGGGTATGCTTCCTCCATTACCCAGGTCAAAGCGTGATTACACCAGAATAGATTACAGCTCGATTCTCCTCACTCAGAAATCACTGCAGAGGAGTTTGGATACTTTAAGGTGAACGCATTTACCAGATAATAAATTCACTGTTAACTTTAGGAGTGAATGCATGAATGTGCAACAAAGCCAAAGGATTGGCCTTTTATCTGGTCACATTTTGATGTTTTTCTTCTTTCTTTCTTTTTTTTTTTTTTTATAAAACCCAGACTTCTTTGTGGGATTGCCAGTCTTGTCCCGCAGCAGATGTAAAGGTTGCCCAGCTGGTGGTTTAAAGGTTAAAACCTTTGTTGTGGCTTTTTTTAACTTTTAAAAGAAGCAATCAAAGAAAAGCTACATCGCCTGAAAGATTCAACAGCATGTTTAAATTAATCTGCAAGCAAAAAAAGTCTCTCCTTGTCATCTCAAGCATGCATCCGCTAATTTTCTTAAATCGATTCCAGAGTCAGAGCATAAAGGATACTTTTAAAAGAGTGTGTTATTAGTGAGGCAGCCAGTTGTGCCTGTGGCGTTATCTCATTCAGGTGCCGGCCAACATGCCCCTTGTTAAAAATGAACAATCCCCCACTGATGATGGTCTCTATTGACAAAAATGTTGAACTTTAGATTGATGGGCTCTGTCAGGCGTGCATGTTGTGAGCCGGTGGGGATATCCCCCCTCTTGAAATTTAGATGGACGAATATAGGTGACATTTCCAAACTCAATATTCAATTATGGATGAGGCCTTCTCTCTGAATGCCTTCAGTGAGGGCCGATGACTGTCAGACAGCTCCAATAAATGATGAAGGCCTATCTTAAAGTGATTGACGTGCATTCATCATTTGCGCTCCTCTGCTGCAAAACAGGACAAGTAAACTTCCAGTCAGTCGCTCAGACTCTCATTAACTCACATCTGACTCACACACATACACACACACACACAAGGCAAGCTTATTTAAAATCCTAATATACAGCGTTCAGTTCCTACTGCTTACGTTATTTAAATTTTAAACACAGAAACGCAAAGTTTTTTACTGCTCTGACATTTATTTCATCTGATAAATGTAAGCTCCTTTCAAACTGCAATTTTTTATTTAATACCAACTTCTTCTACATGAAAAATGCATGATGTTTGGTTAATGTGTTTTAGAGCGAGCCAAACTTTATACATCTCCACACAAATGTCACTCTGGTAACAGAAACTCTTTACGTCTAATTAATCTGCGGCTGTGTTTATTGTTGTCAAGTGCTCAGTAAGCCATGCAAGAAAAAAATAGAGCAATCTTGAGTACTTTGCTGAATAGATGAGACCCTTTACCAGGCTGTGTGGAAGGAACACGTGCAAAGGTGCTAATAAATCTTGCAGGAACTGGGAAATGCTATTTGTTCTCAGGTTCATATTAAAATACACATAAATCCCAGTATTACCACCTGCCTGGAGTGTGTGGTGCCAGAACATCAGCAGCACATCCATCAGGACCCGCAGTTCTTAGAATGGGGTTTCCAAGAATTGGGCTCGCTTCCCTTAGATATCAGATTCCATCAGTTTGGCATCTGGAGAACTTGACTGTCACACAAAAGCTTTCACAGGTCCTAAAAGAATTGATGTGTTTCTGTGAAATTTTATATATAGTTCCTCTATCATCCATTGTAACTTGTTGAATGTCTGGAGTTTAGAGAAATAGTTTTTGTTTTATAGAACTGACGAGGTAGTCTGAACTCAGCCAAGACTAAAATATGTTACTGTCATCTTAAATCAGATCCAATCCTCTGAATTTCATAACACTTTGTGCAGTCTTATTTTATAGAATAATGCATTGCATGGATTTTTCAGCTAAAATAACCATTTAATGCACAATTAGCTGGACCATACTGACAACCTGAACACTGGCTTGAATAAATGGACCCAACTCAGAAATGGCCTCTGTTTTAGATCCTATTGGAACATATAATAGACCAAAGTGTATTGCTGACACCTTAAAACAGCTCCAGTCTTCCAAAATAGTTTCCTAAACCTTTACACAGCCATCAGTTCTATGTTACATAAAAATTTTGGTAGAAGTATCATGAAACTCTGGACTTGACCCCTGAATGCACCAAATGTACTACATCTTGCTACTGTTGGTATCATGTACTCTTATTTAAAAAAAACCTAAATATACTATGTGAATAACGCTGTTTCTAATCATAGTCGTGTAAAGGGTTTGAAAATAATGCCTTATGAAGATTAGATTGGGTTTTTAAGACTTAAGCAATACATTTTAGTTTCGGCTGCATTCAGACTAGCTCATCAGAACAGGATGCTATCTGCTAATTAATTTCAAAATGTCTAAAAACGCTTTGTAACCACCCGCTCATCTGAGTACGTAACCTGTACCGCTGTCCTCACACTGATACTGGTAGCTCCAGGTGACTCAGGCCTTTTATTGCTCACCTGATTGTTACAGAAAACAACGTGTTTCTCTCAGTCACTTCCTCTCTCTTGAATCTGTTATATAGCATGCTGGAAATAGCAGACCGTCCTCTCTTCCAAGTACTCTCCGTCATGCTTGTTTTGTGCCTGTTTGTTGTATCCCTCTACCTGGAATCTCACCCTCTTGTGTCCCTTCATCCCATCTCTTGCACTTTCATTAACTGTAGCCTGAGCTGACATCCCACTCAGCAGCTCTTTCCTCGCCACTTCCTACAAAATATCTACTGTGCTTTATTTTATCCAACCATATATTTTCTCAGTTTTGGGTCAGTTGTCTGTAATCTCCTTCATGTCGATACTAGGAAACTTGTAGTGTGAATCTTGCAGTTATTTTCAGTACTAATGGATAAATAAATACTTCTTTTATTTGGAAATAATTGGCATTTTTAAAGATTTTTTTCATTACTTTGGTTATCTTTACATTTTGCTTCTTTCAGTCTCATTTAGAAATTGGACTTTTTATTCTCCTGCTGAAGAGAAAAATATTTATTGCATAATATTTTCTAATCAGGTTACAAAAACTACAAGACAACATTGTTTGCAAGTTTAATTTTAAAGATTAATTCACTTTTGTTTTAAATAAAGGCAAAATGTTGATTAATAAGCAAAAACCTACAGTAAATAAAATATAGTTTTCCTAATTCTATAATGAGTGCTGCGGGGAGGCAGTAGCTCAGTGGTAGGGTGTTGGGTCTTGAAACCAGAGGGTTGCAGGATCAAATCCTGGCTCCGGCTGGGTTACTTTGTCAATGTGTCCTTGGGCAAGACACTTTACCCTCATTGCCTGCTGGTGGTGGTGGTCAGAGGGCTGGTGGCGCCTCTCTGTGTCTGGGTGACTCGCCTCTGTAGCTCCATCAGCACATGAATGACTGACTGATGTAAAGCGCTTTGTAGTCCACTGACTTCGAAAGGCGCTATACAAATGCAAAGACATTTACATAATTTGAAATAAAAAGTTTTTTTTTTTTACTGAGGAAAACTGATAAATCTAATAAAATGGATGCATGTGTAGATATACAGTATTTGCTAGATATGTCTCAAAAATGTTATTTTTGTATCTAATAAGAACTCCATTTAAAATAAATTAATTTTAGGAACTAAAACACTTTATTTCTTCTTTTTTGTCTTTTTTAAACATCTTTTCCTGCCCATTTTTTTTCAGGATGTTGATATAAGTTGGTAATTTTGCTACTTGAACCCTGAGTCTCCTAAAGAGGACATTAACTTTTTGCACTATATTTTTTAATTGTTATTTAGAGAGACTAGATTTTAATTTGAGAACGTTTTTATTTTTATTTCTAGTTATTTATTTACAAAAAATTTTGTTTTTTTTATTTTGAATGACTAAATAATAATTTTAAAATGATTGTTTTTCATGTCTATGAGGTTCTACTAACCCTAAATAGCTAGGGAAAAATAAACATTTCACACCAAAACAAAAGCTTGAAACTCAGGAGGATATAACTAAACAAACAGATACTGAATCCACATCTAGGAAATGGTTCTCTCAGCATCATGAAGCCTAAAAACTGGCCTCATTAAAAAGTGATAATACATATATGTGCTCATAAAATACATTTTCAAACTTTCCAACTCCCAGCTCATAAATTACTCCTTGTCATAACTCCTCGTCATCCTGTAAATGTCAGCGTTTGAACCTCTACAGAAGCGTCTGCTGCCACATCCAGTGAGATCTCCAGATCGTTCCTTTATATTCAGGCTGACAAACCAAAACCAGACCTCGTGTGCTGCCCCCCAACCAACGCAACAGACATGGAAGTTGGACGGAGAGCTGAAAAGTTCTCTAATTATGGAACATGGCACATCATTAAGAGTCTGTAATGAGCTTCCTGAAGCCAGGTGCAGGCTCACCTGTCAGCCATCTCCTCATTACTAAAACAGTCAACATGTTTACCAGGACGTCACGGGCAGGTTATTAGGGAGTGATGGGCAGGTGGGCACTGCTTATTAAACTGCTAAAAGTTAAATGTGTCTTCACTTTGTTGAAAAATCTTTTAGGTGTTATTTTCTTATCCAACATGACCAATTAAAGGACATTGTTATAAAATAATTCATGTAGTGACTAATAAAAAGTCTTGGCATTATTTATCCAGAGCAGAAGGTTTTGTTGCCTAATATTCAGAGCAAATATCTTTTATATGTTAACCATAATTATATTAACTTTATCTCTTATTCTCTCTATATATCCATGAATGCATTATTGGTTATTTATGATCAGCTTTAATATGCACAAAGTTGGCATTACAGAGGTTTCTGCAGTACCTGTTTTATATTCATTAATATGCAGATTTATGCAGCAAAGTATTGCAGAACCTTTAAGGATGCGTCCAAAGTGATTCAGAGACGTTGTGTTCATCAGAGCTTCTCCTCACATCAACATGAAAACATAAAACTAAATGGCCCATATGGATTACCATAAAGCCGTCTCCATAAACGACACTGAATTACTCTTCAGTTTTTTCAAATAGTTTAATAATACAGAGTTTATTCTCTCACCAGCCACTTTCTTGGTACATCTGCTTGTTAACACAAATAAATATTCAGCCAATCACATGGCAGTATTTAAGTGTATTTAGACATTTAGACGTGGTAAAGATGACGTGCTGAGGATCAAACCTAGCATTAGAATTTAGAAGAAAGGAGATTTAAGTGACTTTGAATTTGTCAGTTGTTGGTTCCAGACGGACTGCCTGGGGGAGATTTTCTTGGCCCCTTAGTACCAACTGAGCATTATTAAAACTCCACAGACTACCTGAGTATTGTTACTGATCACATCCATCCCTTCATGTGTAGCGTTTTAAAACTGTTTAAGTTTATAGCTGCACCTTCTGCAAGGTTATTAGTTAGCTTTGTCGGTTTTACACTAAGCTGTTTGCTCGGATACCTTCACTATACTAATATTTATGCAGGAATTTCTAGGCTCTATTGAGAGAGATTACAGTGAGTAGATTATGTAACAGGATAAAATCCCTACAATGTTAATATAAAATATATATTATTAGGATTATTAACAACAATAGTGATATTATTATTAATAATGCTAATAATAAACCTCGGGGCACCACCCAGGTTTAGGATAACCTGAGAAACCTTAATATCTGTTGGGTTAAATCAGTCTGACAAGTCTGAATGAGTGAATTCTTGATTTATGAAGTTTAACACCATTCAATTCAAAACATCACAACTATGTATTACTAAGAGGGTATATTTATTAACAACCAGTCAAATCAACAGTTTGCAACCTTGTCAAACAACAGAATCATGCATGAACACAGGTGATTTTAACCATCTTGATAATTATGGCAGTGAGAGTAATTAACTGGAAGTTTAAGTGAAATATTGAATACACAAATAGTTAAAATATTAAGATATGATAACGGAGCTTGCAGAGTGAGATATATGAGTAAAAAGGGGGTTATTT